>JABMCL010001836.1:1177500-1190000 GCA_018857735.1 Alviniconcha marisindica | reverse complement strand
CGTGCGGAAAACCCTTGGACACGCTGTGTCACGTGCTTGTGTGACGTCAGCCTTCCTTGACGTTGCAAGAGAAGAACCTTCCCGTCCTGCACCGGCTTCTTGACGTCAGCGCACGTGCTGAGAGCCAGCTCCTTGCGGCTGCTGCACCACGCATTGACCGCCGTCTTGAGACGCTCACCCGTCGCCTCTATCTCAGCGACGGCAGCCTGCGTGTCTGTGTCGATGACCTGGAGATGCTGGTCCAGCTGGCCGATGACTCGCTCCAGCTCTGTCTCTCCCGCACTCAGCTCGACTTCCAGCTCCGCCAGCACGACACGAGCCTCCTCCGCCCTCGTCTCCAGTTTCGTTACACCCCGGCACTCGCGGTGGTCCGCGGTGGCACACAGCAAGCAGATGGACGCTCCGTGAGCTGGGCAGTAAACTTCAGACATTTTGTAGTCATGGACTGCGCAGGTGGCAGGGCGGCTGGCGGCCAGTTTCTCCACCGTCAGCGAGGCCAGGTTCTCCACCGTATGGTGTTTTGTCGCCGACTGTTTCTTGTGCAGTGTGCTGCACGACTGACAGAACATGTCCCCGCAGGTGAGACACATGGACACAGCCGCCACGTCGACGCACACGCAACAGCCGTGCTGCTTAGACAGCAGACGGTCGGCTTCCACCAAAGCCTCCATGGCCAAGTCAGTGGGAAAACCGTCAGCGATGTCTTCCAAGCTTCTATCCTTCCGCTCCTTGGGATCCACGATGGCGCTTCGGCAGAGAGGGCAGTGGGCTTCCGGTTGCGACTTCAACCACGAGATGAGGCAGCGTCGACACAAAAGATGGCCGCATGGGAGGAGTTTGGGAAGAGTGAAGTGTTCGTGACACACAGTGCACTCCATGTTGCTGGGTTCATCCAAGGCTGCAGCCGTCGCCATCGTCACGTCCTGTGTGGGGTTGTGACAGACTGAAACGTACAGACAGGACAGAACGTGACAGGACAGGACAGAACGTGACACAACACAGTCACTTAAAAAGGGAGGAAATCAAAAGCAGTTAAATAGAGAGAGAAAGAAATTGCCGGAGAACACAGCATTTTCAAAACAAACAAACAAACAAACAAACAAACAGAAACAAAAAGTGCCGATGCTCATGACAGTCCTTTTTATCTGTAGCAAGGACAGTTACCACTACACCCTGGTTGAGTAGTAGCAGTGGTGATAGCAGTGCTGCGGCTACTATTACTACTACTAAACTATGGGGTTTACAATGCTGTGCCATTATCTGTACAGTCGCAGGGCTGTAAGAAAACAGCTGAAAACGCCCGGCATACACACGACCTCACCTATGACATTTCATCCCACAGGACAGCTTACATACAGAAGACTTTCTTTCCTATGACCACCCCAGAGTGGAACAGCCTTCCTCAAGAAGTGACCACTGGCTCCTTTGTGACCAGGGTCTTCTCCTTCCTAAATCTTTAACGAGTATTAACGAAAGGTGGGCAAGTGAAGGCTGGAACTGTGCCTGTCGGGGTTCATTCACAGGGGAGGGCTACGGTAGTCTAGTAGGTCTTCATCGACTGCTTCTGCTCAGTAGTTCCACAACAAGTCGAGAATTCGAACTTCTCCTTTCGCTGACAATGCAGTGGTCAGTGTATTCTTACTGTCATAATTATGCGTTGTGAACTGACCTCGATCCACACTTCGGCCAGTCACCTATCTAATTGTATCTAACTGCGATTCAGCTAATCATTGGTCCTAAAACTGACATCCAGTACGTGGTATGTTATTTGTTTTTTTTATGACTACGTGCTCAATAGTCAAATCAATTCAATTTAAAAAAACAAAAAACTTTAATTATCCCACAAGGGGCAATTTTGTTGTGGTCATGGCGGGCTCGTAAAATAATGAATACATAAAGTTAAAAGCACAATACAACAAGAAACACGACACCACCAACAAAAGGGTCTTACCTTAATGATGGTTATAAATATAGACCAGACTGTGACGTCATCATAAAATAGTAATGAACTTGTGATCACATACTTGTTTATCACGATGTAATATAATTTTTAAAAAGTGCTGACCATTGGAATACCGTAGAATAATCAACCCTAAAAAAAGCATTGCAGATTACAGATAGGGTGTGATAAAGAGTCATTGTTTGCTGGGTGATAATTATATTTATGTCAGTGTGGTTTTTGTCAAGAGTTGTTTGCACAGCACAGTGAGTTTAACTCTGGTTAGAGAGTAGTTTTTTTTTTTAAAGAATTATTTATTATTATAAAAAGACAAAACAAACAAACTAAAACAAACAAAACTCTCCCGTCAATGAATGAACCTTTGTGGCAGCGGGGAAAGCAGCTAGGGGAAGCAACCTTTGATACACCAACACGAACGTGAAGAAAATTGTTGCCTCCCCTTACCAAACCCGGCAGTGGACTCGAAACCAAAACTAGCAAAACTGAAACATGGTCATTCTTTGTAAAAACAGTTCATGATTAGAAAGCTTCTTAGAAATCACGTATCCTGTTTCGATTATAACAACGCACTCTCAAACCACATAAATCAGTCCAAATCAGTCTACTTCGTTCGCAACGCTCTCAATAGCTGCACTGCCGACAGGACAAAATTGAACTGCTTGGTAAGTAAGTAAGTTGGTGTTTTACGCCCAGTCAACCGGTGAACTGCTTGGTAAATCCAGTGCGAACTGAAAGTAGCAACAGAAAGACCCCAACGAAAGATTTTTTTTCTTCTGTCATCAGGTTTACAAACTATTGATCCAACTTACGTGTGCCAATGCCGATAGGTAGAGAGGACCAGGTAGAGGTTTGTATCAGTGATCGAACAGGAACAGCGAGTCTCTTTTCTGACCGCGACCTCTCAAATATTGCGTCAGCGACTGTGACAGTCCACCTACTGTGCTGAGTGCTCTCCCTTCCGCCGCAGGTGGCGTGCCGCCAAGGTGCAGGACCACGTGACATACTGACAGCTAGCTTGCTGCAAAGGTCAAACTGGTGCACATGCACGTAACCGCGCTTCACAGATACACACAGTCATACAGTTGTTGTTGTGTTTTTTGTTGTTGTTGTTGTTGTTGTTTTTTTTTTTGTTTTTTTTGGGGGGGGGGGGAGTTACCACTAAACTGTTTTAGTGTTTGTTTTGTTTCCCCTTTTTTCTTTTTTCTTTTCTCTCTCTCTCTCTCTCTCTCTCTCTCTCTCTCTCTCTCTCTCTCTTCTCTCTCTCTCTCTCTCCCTTACTTGGCTTTTCAAACCGGCTAAAAAACAAATTTTAACTTGGGAAACGCGAAGTAACTCGTACTGTCTCGGCAAAAATAGTAAAAAGATGAGTTGTTTCCCTTGCACTAGCTGTTTCCGTAGCGCTGCGTAACAACATTGTTAGCAAAGACCTTCCCTCTGTTAGTGGTGTTAAGATCCAAACCACAACGCTGGCTCTGTTTGAGCCGGTTTGGCCTGTCGGTAAAGCATTAAGCCCGTTCTTAATCGGGCGAATGTTTGTTCGCGAACCTAGCTGGAAGTATTCGGCGAACCTAGTTGGTTCTTAATTGGGCGAACTTTTCTTCGCGAACCTAGTTGGAAGTATTCGTCGAAGCTATATTCGGGGTCCTAAAAGTTTTGCTCAACATGTTCTGGGCTGAACATTCGCCCTATTCGACGATCATTGCCTCTGATTGGCTGAGAGCACAGCTCTCCTGTGGATGAAGAAAAAATAAAAATGGACGACGGTGTCGCTAGGTTCTTCACTCGCTTCGAGGGAATCTGTTTATTTGTTGACTTGTGGGAGGCGCAGCCTGTCTCGGGACCCAGAATGAGATAGTAGTTAGTTGGAATTACCCTCTGAGGGATGATTAAGATATTGACTTGACTTGACTTGTTTTTAGCCTACATTGGATCATGCTGTCTCAGTGCTGCGCGTCTCCCGCAAGTTCCCCGGCTTGCATCTCATTACAAGCCATTTGAGAACAAGAAAAATTCTTCGAACTGTCCGAACCATTTTTCGGCAAACTAAAAGTTTTTAATTAAGAAAAATTTATAGTTCGTTGAACTGTCCGAAATATGTTTTGGGGAACAAAAATTCGGGCCCCGTTAAGAAAGGGCGTAAGGCCGGCAAGCAGACTCCAGAAAGGTTCGATTCTGCTTCGGCTCCCTTCCCTTAAAAAATTGTGGTTTTGGTGCTGATACTGTCCGATGGTGACTTGATTTTACTGCACAATCACTGAAAACGTCCGAATGGCCCAAAGTTTTTCCTGTGTGTGTTGTGTGGTTTGTGTGTGGGTTTGTGTGTGGGGTGTGTTTGTGTGTGGTTTGGGGGGGGAAAAGAGAGAGAGGGCAGACAGACAGACAGACGAAAAGAGACAGAGACAGAGACAGAGGATAGAAGGAAAAAGACAGAGACGGGGAGACAAGGGGAGAGACAGAGAGAGACAAAAGAAAAACAGGGCAAGAGAGACAAGACCGGGGACGGGGAAGGGGAGGGCAGAACAAACAGAGAGACCGACAGACAAAAGACAGACAGACAGGGAGAAAAGACAGACAAAAAGGACAGACAGACAGAAAAAAAGACCAAAAAAAGAAACAAAAGGGAGAGAGAGAGAAAAGAGAGAGGGAGCAATGGTACAATAACAGCTGACACAGCAAAGTCCAGACAGTGTGAATTCATGAATGGGCAAAAATACAAGCGCCATTGATGATAATAATAATAATGCACATTTGTCATGCGCTCATCAACGCTCTTTCGCCCTGATATAACCGTAATGTTTGACTGGGCGTAAAACACCAATTTACTTACTTATTCACCAACGCCCTCAGCGCTCACATGGCATAACCAAAATTGACTAAACAGACAACAGAAGAAGAAAAAAAGACCACAAACCAAAACCACCCCCCCAAACAAAAAACACCCCCCACCAACAAAACCCCTTCCCAGCACCCACACACACAACCCAAAAAACCCCCCCACGCCCGCACACACAGACACACACACACACACACACCCAACCCCCCCCCCAACAACAAAACCCAAAAGCCCCCCGGGGTGAGTATGGTACAAGACGTGCCGTGCAGCTGGGATCGCAGAGGGCAGACACACACCTGGACGTGACCAAGCCGAGTCTCGGTGCGCCAAGCAATCTGACTCAGTTTGCGTTTGGCACGCCGAGTTCCTCTTCCAACAGAATCACAGCGCCAACGCTTGGCTTTCTTAGACAAGTCTCCGCGTTGAAATAGCCCGCTGAAGCAGATATCAAAAAAAACTGTTTTTTTTGTTGTTTTTTTTGTTATTGTTGTTGTTTTGTGGTTTAGGGGGGGGGGGGGGGGGGGGGGGGGGGGGGGAAAACCCCTTTTCCCCCCTTTTTCCTTTAAAGCTAAAGGGAGTTGCTCTCTCTCTTTTCTGCTGTCTTCTTTTGTCTGTCTTTCTGACTTTTCCCGTCTGTCTGTCTTCTTCTGTCTGTCTGTCGCCCCCCACACCACACCCACCCCCCACACACACACACACCACCCACCCACCAAAAAGGGCTTCTCTCTGTCTCTTTTTGTCTGTCTTTTTCTGTTGACTGTCTGTCTGTTTTCTTTTGTCTGTCTTCTCTTCCCTCACACACACACACACACACACACACACCCCACCAACACACACCACACACACAAAAACACACACGAAAAAAAACACACCACACACACACACACACACTGGGGTGGCTGGCGGCTGGGTGTTGATAGGTCCAAATGGACCCAACGGGACTAAAACCTTGATATTAAAGTTTTCGGGAAGGAAAAGAGGGGAGAAGAGAAGGGGGAAGAGAAGAGAACAAAGACAGAGACCAAAACAAAAGGGGACAGACAGGGGACGGAAAAGACGCAAAACCCGGAAAACAGACGGACGACAACAACAACAGGCGAACTGAGACAGAGACGGAGACAACAGAGGGACAAAAAAGAGAGAAGAGAGACTGACAAAGACGGGGGGGAGGGGGGGGGAGGAGAGGAGGGGAGGGGGGAGAGCAGAGAGAGACAGACAAGAGACGAGGGGAGACAGAGACGGAGACAGCAGAGGAAAGAGACAGAAACCCAAAAGACCGGGGGGGGGGGGAAAAGGGGGGGAAAAGGAGAGAGAGAAGAGAGAGAGAGAGAGAGAGAGAGAGCCACAACACGGCACCATGGCAACGTCTTTGGTATCAATTCCGTTGCAAATCTCACCGACCTGTCGTGAAATAATATCCACAATCCTATGAAAACAAATCACTCTACCAGCAAAACATTTTCCCTCTCAGCAATATGGGGTCTGAAGGCCAATCCTGATTAATCAGCACTCAACTCGTTTGACTGAATCAGGCACAGCCAGTTCACCTGACTGACTCCACGAACAAAAAGTAATCCTGTCACGTGGGTTTTCCCCGCTTAAATACAATCACGTTGTTATTATAACGCGGTTGTGTGTTTATACGCAAGAAAAAAACTCCCACACGACAACCGGAGAGAAAAGATATCGACACGATCTGCACTGTAGTCTGTTCAGAAAAACAGATTATACCCGCAACAGCTGCAAACCTGCCTAAATCAAAGGTAATATAACAGTGAAAACAGATTTAATGCTAGATGGAATAACAGCCAGATGGAATAACAACAAGACCCTGCAATCCACAAAGGCGAATCGGCGCACATCCAAACAGATTAGACAAACGATAACAACGCCTAGGAGAACAGAGAGACTTACTGAACAGTCAAGATCGATAAGAGCGGGCCTGTTATTCGTCCTCCATGGTGGTGTTATTGTTGGCAGTGACTTTAACCCGGCACTCTCGTTGTTTACCGAAAGTGTGGGCGTAAGAGCTTAACCCCTTCACTGCCATGATGTCAATTGAAAACGACCAATAAAAGTGCGAAATTTGAAACTCTTAATCCTTTTTGTTTTCTTTTTCGCACTGGCGTGTGAAAGGATTTTCATCAAAGCGCGTATCATTAAAAATAGGTGTTACAGGACCGGAAAAAGGTACTGTTTGCAGGCGCGACCGTGAACCATTCAGCCCAGAAATTTGACAGGCTGAGGCGGTGAAGGGTTAAAAGCTTAAAAGGGGAACCAAAATAAACAACCCCCGTTTTGGGCCCATCGAAAATGGAAAAAAAAGGTTCCCCCCGGTCCCCTTTTTTCCCCCTTTTTCTCGGCAAGTTTTTTAAATATCAAATTTTGAAAGTCGCGAAAACGCCCCCATGATTTCCCTGCCTTTTCCGGGCCCGGCAGCCCTGTGTCAGTGACGCAAAACCCGTGTAGAAAAGTGTCCCGGGGGTAAACTCGTCACGAACCAAGTTTTCCCCTCCCTTCTTTTGGTAAAGACGAACCAATTTTGGCCGCGCCCTAAAGGGCTCAAATTCAAAGAAAAAAAAAAAAAGCTTTTCCCCCCCCCCCCCATTAATTTCCCCGTCCAACCCATCACCAAATGCATGTTTTATAGGTGTGTGTTTTTTTTGTGTTTTTTGTGTTTTTTTTTTTTTTTGTGCGCGGTGCGTGCGTGGCGTCCCGTGCGTGCGTGCGTGTGTGTGTTTGTGTTAGTGTGTGCGGCGTGCGTGTGGGGTGTGCGTTTTGCGTGCGTGCTTGCGGGGCGTGCGAAACGTGGTGCGGGGTGCAAATTTTGTGTGTGTTTGTTTGTTTTTTGTTTTGTTTTTTTGGGGTTTTGGGGTGTGTTTTGCGTGTGTGGGGTGCGTGCGTGCGTGCGTGGTTTGTGTGTGTTTTTGTGTTGTGTGTGTGTGTGGGGTGTGTGTGTGGGGTGTGTTTTGTGTGTGAAAAAAGGGAAGGTGTTATTATTCTTTGTAAACCCCCGGGTTCTAACGAGATGGCCATAAATATATATATATATTTTTTATTTTTATTTTCATAAAAGTAATGATTAGATGTTGAAAGAACAACCAAACGAACACTGCAAATAGAAGGAAAAAAATGTGTACATTTCTAAGATTTTAGGTCAACTTGCATCCTCGGTTTGCAGATTAAGCCATCCGAAAACCAGACTAGAGATTATAGGTATCAGACAAGCTACTCCAAACTCATTCGTCAGAGGACTGGTCAGAGGAAAATTTGAGAGGATATGCTTTAAAATGCTCCGTTGACTTTATGTCAATTTTAGAAAACAAGTAGCGTGAATGATGATTATCGGAATAAAAAATGCTCCTAGATTTTTAGAGAAAGATTAAGAACAACACAGATCACTGTCGCCATTTGTTTTTTTCTTCCCCCTGTAAATTTTATTTTTTTTTCCCCCCCTTTTTTCCCCCTCCCCCTCTCCCTCTTCTTTTTCTCTTTCTCCCTCTCTCTTTTCTTTTTCTTTTCCCTTCTCTTCTCTCCCTCTCTCCCTCTCTTTTTTCTCTCTTTTCCTTTCCTTTTTCCTCTTTTCTTTTCTTTCCCCCTTCTTTCCCTTTTCTTTTCTTCTCTCCCCTCTCTCCTCTCCCTTCTTTCCCCTTCTCTCCCTTTTTTCTTTTTTTCTTTTCCCCTTTTCCCCTCTCTCTCTCTCTCTTTTCTTTTCTTTTTCTTTTTCTTTTTCTCTTTTCCCCCTCTCTTTTTCCTTCTTACGGTTTAAAGCTGTCGTTTTCGCATTTCCTTACCTGTTGGGTATGTGTCCTTGCTACGTTGTGAGTCAGTCCTCGTTTTGCTCTGCCGTTCATCGTCTTCCTGCTTTCTGTTCCTTTGTCTGCACCTTCTTCCCTCCGCCTTCTTTCCCAACGTGTCGCCTTTAAACCGGGTGTCGGTGCTTCCCGTTCTCTCTTCAGTGTTGGGTTTTATCCTTCCTGTCCCCCTGATGAATCGGATCTTGTTATTATGCTCCTTTTCTGTTATCTGTCTGTCTGTCTGTCTGTCTGTCTGTCTGTCTGTCTGTCTGTGTCTGTGTCTGTGTGTCTCTCTGTCTGTCGGTGTCCGTGTCTGTGTCTGTCTCTGTCTCTCTGTCTCTGTCTGTCTGTCTGCCTGTGTCTCTGTCTCTCTGTCTATTTCTGTCTGTCTGTCTGTGTCTCTGTCTCTGGCTCTGTCTGTCTGTCTGTCTCTGTCCCTGTCTCTCTGTCTCTTTGTCTCTTTGTCTCTTTGTCTCTGTCTCTCTGTCTGTCTGTCTGTCTGTCTGTCTGTCTGTCTGTCTGTCTGTCTGTCTGTCTGTCTGTCTGTCTGTCTCTGTCTGTCTGTCTGTCTGTCTTCTTCTCTCTCTCTCTCTCTCTCTCTCTCTCTCTCTCTCTCTCTCTCTCTCTCTCTCTCTCTCTCTCTCTCTCTCTCAGAAATGGTTATGGTTCCCCCCAACTCATGAATTAGACCTGTTGACCCCAGTTAAATTTCCCCCCCCCCCCCCCCCCCCCCCCACCCCCCCCCTTTATCCCAACTTATTGTCTTTGAACTTCTTGCTGCTGTTGTTGTTTCCCGTATTTTTGTTTTGTTTACTTCCCTGTTGGTTTCTGTTTCTGCCCGCCCCCCGGTCGTGAATCAGACCTTGTTGTGCTCCATTTCTATCCTTCTCCCCCCCCCCCCCCTTCCCACCCCGGCCATCCTCCTTCCTTCCCCCCCCCCCCCCCCACACACACACCTCTTCACTGTTGCTGTTGTTGTTTCCCGTATTTTTCTTTACTTCCCTGTTGGTTTCTGTTTCTGCCCGCCCCCGTCGTGAATCAGACCTTGTTGTGCCTCATTTCATTTCTATTCTCCCCCTGCACCCCCCTGTCCCCGTGCACCCTCCTTCACTTAACCCCCCCCCCCCCCCCACACACACACACACTTCTTCACTGTTACTGTTGTTGTTTCCAGTATTTTTTGTTTTGTTTACTTCCCTGTTGGTGTGTACTTCGCTCGCCACCGTCCCCCCGTCCCCGTCCATCTCTCTCCCCCCCACCCCCGCCCGCCCCCATATCATGAATCAGACCTTGTTGTGTCCATTTCCTTTCCTTCTCTCCCCTTCCCTCCGCCCCCCGTCCATCTCCCCCCCCCCCCCCCAATCCCCGCCCCCGCCCTCCATTTCCTTTCCTTCTCTCCCCCGTCCCCGTCCTCTCCCCCCCCCCATCCCCGCCCCTCATCATGAATCAGACCTTGTGTCCATTTCCTTTCCCTTCTCCCCCCCCCGCCCCCGCCCTCCAGCAGCCAGCCCCTCCCGCTTCGTCCCAACTTATCGTCTTTAAACTTCTTTACTTCTTTCACTGTTGCTGTTTTTTGTTTCCCGTTTTTTTGGTTTGTTTTTTCGTTCGATTTCTCTGTTTTGTCCCCCCCCCACCCCCCTCCCCCCCCCACCACCACCACCCCGTCCCCCCACCCCCCCCCTTTTTTTATTGTTTTTTTTTTCCCCTTTTTTGTTTTTTTTCTTCCATTTTTAGCCCCCCCCCCCCCCCCCCCCCCCCCGCCCCCCCCCCCCACCCCCCCCCGCCCCCCCCCTCCCCGCCCCCCCCCCCCCCCCCCCATCTAAACAGACCTTTCCCTGCCGTTGTAGAACTGACACAGTGGACACAGCTCCGAGGCCGACCGCAGCGCACCAGGAACAAGGCCGACAACCCCGACAGCAAGAGGTCAAGCGACCCCTTTGTTTCAGCCGCTTCCTTGTCGCGCGCGAAAACCGGACTCCTCCGTCGGAGTCGCAGGGGGGCCTCCGTTTGGACAGCGGGCGGAAGGTCAGAGTTGACAGACAAGGCGAAGGTCGCCGCTGTCACATACTTCACATGCACCGTGCAGGCGATGGGAACTTTTCCGCTCTGTCCCAGCCCTGCAAGGGGAGACTGGAGCCGATGAGGATGAAGATTCTGAGCGGGAGAGTGGGGAAGGGGGTGGGGGTGGGGGGGGAGGGGGGGGGGGGGGAGGAAAGGGGGAGAGGGGGGGGGGGAGGGGGGGAGGGGGGTAAGGAAGGGGGGGAGGAAAGGGGGAGGGGGGGGGGAGGAAGGAGGACGGGGTGGGGGGGAAAAACGGGGGGGAACGGAGGGGAAAGGGGGGGGGGGGGAGGAGAAGGGGGAGGGGGGGGGGGGGAGGAAGGAGGACGGGGTGGGGGGGGGAAAGGAAGGGGGAGGAAGGGGAAGGGGGGGGGGGGGGGGGGGAAAGGGGGGAAAGGGGGGGGGGGGGGAGGGGGGGGGGGGGGGGGGGGGAGGGGGGGGGGGGGGGGGGGGGGGTTGGGGGAGGGGGGGGGGGGGGGGGGAAAGGGGGGGGGGGGAAAAGGGGGTTTTGGGGGGGGGGGGGGGGGGGGGGGGAAAAAAAAAAGGGGGGGGGGGGGGGAAAAGGGGGGGGAAAGGGGGATTTTTTGGGGGGGGGGGTTTTTGGGGGAAAAAAGGGGGGGGGGGGGAAAAATTTTTTTCCCCCAACCCCCCCCCCCTTTTTTAAGGGGGGGGGAAAATTTTTTTTTTTTCCAAAATTTAAAGGGGGAAAAATTTAAAAAATTTTCCTTTTTTTGGGTTTTAAAGGGGCCCCAAAAAAAATTTTTTTTCCCCCCAAAAAATTTTTGGGTTTGGAAAAAAAGGGGAAAAAAAGGGGTTTTTTAAAAAACCCTTTTTTTTCCGGGGTTTTTTTTTAATTTAAAATTGGGGGTTTTTTTAAAAAGGGGAAAAAAAAAAAAATTTTTTTTTTAAAAAAAAAACCCCGGAAGGGGGGGGGGGGGGGGGGGGGGGAGGGGGGGGGGGGGGTGGGGGGGGGGGGGGGTGGGGGCGGGGAAAAGGGGAGGGTGGGGGGGGGGGGGAGGGGCTGGAACGTTTCAACATGGTCCCTAAACCCCTTTAGCCCCCCCCGACTCAGAGTCAGGCAAGAAACCGCGCACAATGGTTTTGAAGCGAACACATGCATACTAATGAAAGAGGGGAGGTAACTACATCCTACTTCCTTCAGCTGTTCCCATGCGCCACTTTCAGAGCAAGCTTCATTGAATTTCTTCTTATTTTACACATTTTTCCAACATCATGAGCAAGAGTGGATGCTACACACTCAGGTAGGTTTTAGCTGAGGTGTTTGTTGAGGAGGACACTGATTTTGATCTGGATGTTGCCGATTATTTATTAAATTGAAGTGAGCATAAGTGTGCAAAACAGGTCGGCAAGATAGTGTGGAAATGAGACAGTTTTCCAACTCTGAAAATACAGTAGTGACACCTAGGATATTGATTTCTTCGTCTTTCATCGAAAGTAGTGAATGAATGAGTGAACGAACGATATTTACTGAAAATCGAGCACAGTTTTGCCTGTTCATTTTTAATAACGTGTGCAAACTATGGTGGCTCTACCTTATGTAGAAGTGGAAACAATGACCTCTAAACACAGCAGCTGTGATTTTTGACCTTCTTCTACTCGATGGCCGCTACACTGGGAGTCCGGTCTGCAAGACGAATGTAGCTGTCTTCTCCAGTTCCTCCTTGCTGCCCTAGAGTTTGGTGTGTATATAGCTGGACTGCCGTTGGCCACACGCTTGTTCTTGCTGTCTGCAGAATCGGGCATCTCTGCAGTATTATGTTCGGCGTATGAGCTTCAAGACCTCACGGCGTTTTAAAGTGGGTGGTACCGTGCTTTTCTGGAGAGCGCCAGT
>JABMCL010001836.1:1162500-1172500 GCA_018857735.1 Alviniconcha marisindica | reverse complement strand
AGCTGCCCCACAGGGGGTGGAATTTTACCCATTCCGAATTCTAGGGTTCAACCACATTGTTATACACCCGTGGGGGGAAACCCAAGGGCCTACTCAGGAAAACCGGCCCGGAAGTGAAATTTTCGACCTAAAGGGGCTTTTTGGCGGTTCAAAAAGGGGATTCACTCGTGCGAACCAGCTTCACTGAACCGCCCAATAGCGATGCCAGTTGAGGTGGACTCAATGGCTGGTCTCATGCAGCTGTCATCGCAGGCAGCGTGATGAAGTTATAGCGATGCCAGTAGAGGTGGACTCAATGGCTGGTATCATGCAGCTGTCATCGCAGGCAGCGTGATGAAATTATAGCGATGCCAGTAGAGGTGGACTCAGTGGCTGGTATCATGCAGCTGTTATCGCAGGCAGCGTGATGAAGTTATAGCGATGCCACTAGAGGTGAACTCAGTGGCTGGTCTCAACCATAATAATAATAATAATAAATGATTCTTGTAAAGCACTGTTCTCTAACCAGAGTTAAACTCACTGCGCTGTACAAATATCTTATGACAAAAATCACACCAACATACATTTCAACCAAACAGAATTTCCCAAATATGGTAATCTAACATTATCGACAAAATACCTGCAAAAACACACACAACACACACACACACAAAAACCCCAACACACACACACACCACACCACACACACACACAAAAACACACACACACACACACCACACCACACACACACACACACCCCCACGCACGCACGAAACCCCCGCACCCCACGCACGCAAGACGAGAGAGAGAAGAGAGAGAGGGAGAGAGAGAGAGATGCGCACACCAATCTCCGGTCGTCCACTCAGATACAAAAATTAATAAATAATCGATACTCTTTCCTAGATCTCTCATTTTGAATATTATGTGACTATCATAGCACGCAGCGTGGTGAGGTTATAACGATGCCAGTAGCAGCAGAACTGATGATCGCGGTTGCGACGTTGTTTTAACCTTTTCATTGGACGTCACTCGAAAAACGACCAATAAAAGTGGCAAGTTTGCAAGCATTAAGGCTTCTTTCTTCTTCTTTTTTCCCCTCTTCGCATGAACACGTGAAAGGGTTTCTATCAAATGCACAGTGTTGGAAGCAGACTTGTTACAGGACCATCAAATACACTGTTTGCAGGCGTGTATGTGTGCACTTTTCAGCCCGCAGAATTTACAGGTTGGGGCAGAGAAGGGGTTAATAAAAGTCACGAGGACTTAATAGTCATATCGATGAAAGTGACGGGAATTTAAAGGCAGCCAGGATGACGATCCTGTAGACGTTGTTATTAGATGCTGCTACTGCTGTTCCTGATCATGATGATGGTATTTAAAACGGACGAAGACCACGACATTCTCCTGGTGGCGTTGGTGATGGAAACGAAGCAGAAAAAGTAGACGGAGGAGGAGGAGGGGGACGAAGAAGAGGAAGAGATCATAATCGTCTGCAACGAAGACGGCCGCAAAAGCAAAACCAGAGCGGACGTAGAATTAGAAGGAATATGCAATCCATAAACAATAATCTCGTAGAATTAGTAGGAGTAAGCACTCCATAAACAATAATCTCTTCTTCTTTTTTATGTATTTTTTTGTCTTTCTCAGTTCGGGAGACTATAGGCTACACCACATGAGGTCACAGAGGGATTTGATTCCTACGCAGTTGGGACGAAAAGAAATAAACACTCCTCGCTTTGACGGTGGTAAACCAACACTGCGAACGTAGGATGTACACACACACACACACACACACACATAAGGAGAGAGAGAGAGAGAGAGAGAGAGAGAGAGAGAGAGAGAGAGAGAGAGAGAGACACACACACACACACACACACACACACACACACACGTCGTGGTCAGTGTTGCCAAGTACGGTTGTCCACACAGTCCACGTAGCCTTGTGAAAGATGAAAGAGCTGGGAGCTGGATTACTGCTTTATTGGCCCTTTTGACTTTCATTATGGTCCCTTTTACGAGGCATTCTGTAACAGAGGGATTGGGAGTATTATTCATTGTTTTGTTTTTATTTTATTTCATTTTTTTATGGCATTGTTTTGCTGACCTAGATTTCAGGGTTTGGCTGCCAGGTTCACTGTATGTCCGTCTCTATCGCCCTCTCTGTCTGTCTCTGATTGTCAGTGTCTGTCTGTCTGTCTGTCTGTCTCTGTCTCTGTCACTGTCACTGTCTCTCTCTGTCTGTCTCTGTCTCTGACTCTGTCTCTGTCTCTGTCTCTCTCTCTGTCTCTCTCTCTGTCTGTCTCTGTCTTCTCGTCTCTCTGTCTTGTGGTTGGTCTCTGGGTTCTTTCTGCTGTCTCGTTCGTCTGTCTGCTGTCTCGTCTGTCTCGTCTCTGTCTGTTTTCTCTCTCTCTCTCTCTTTTCTCCTCTCTCTCTCTCTCTCTCTTCTCTCTCTCTCTCTCTCTCTCTCTCTCTCTCTCTCTCTCTCTCTCTCTGTTTCCAGCTCCCTCACTTTGTCTCTGGGTGTCTTTGTCTGTCTGTCCGTCTCTGTCTGTCTCTGTCTCTGTCTGTCTCTCTGTCTCTGTCTCTGTCTCTCTCTCTCTCTGCTTCTGGCTCCCTCACTCTGTCTCTGGGTGTCCTTGTCTGTCTGTCTGTCTGTCTCTCTGTTTCTGTCTCCCTCACTCTGTCTCTGAATGTCCTCGTCTGTCTGTCTCTCTGTCTCTGTCTCTCTGCCTGTCTGTCTCTCTGAGTGTCTCTGTCTCCCTCTCCATGAACTCTAAAATTCCAGAACAAACTCTCTGTATCTGATTGTCACTGCCTGTCCCTGGGTCTGTCTCAGTTCGTCTCCCTCTTTCTCTCTGTTTCTGTCTGTCTGTCTGTCTGTCTGTCTGTCTGTGTCTCTCTTTCTCGTGCTCTCTGTGAGTATAACTGAGTGGTACATGGACAGTATGCGTGTATGCATTGTGTGCATCTGGTGCTGTGGACACGCTCGCCTTTGAGTGCAAATGTCGGTGCTCCATAATTTGTTTTATTAAAAATTCATTCATTCATTCATGTGTCATGTAATATTATTTTTAATGATGTCTTACAGTTCTTTCTTCTTCTCATCAGTAGCTTAGCAAGGACTAGTTGTTAGACAGGTTTTTGACTGAACCTGAACTACAGTTCTTGTAAAATCAAGTTTTCGAGTTTCATCTCTCTCTCTGCCTCTATTTCCCTGTCTCTCTCTCTCTCTCTGTCTCTCTTTCCTCCCTCTCTCTGTCTCTCTGTCTCTGTCTCTCTGTCTCAGTCTCTGTCTTTGTCTCTGTCTTTGTCTCTGTCTCTCTGACTGTCTGTCTGTCTCTGCCTGTCCGTCTGTCTGTTAGTCTCTGTCCTTGTCTCTGTCTGTCTGTCTGTCTCTCCTCTCCCCCCTCCCCTCCACCCCCCCACCCATCCCCATGTCTGTCCCTCTCTCTTTTACGACATACGACAAACAGGGACAGAGAGACCGTTATTCTATGCCATATTTAACCCACTTTTTATTCAGCCTCGTTGTTATGCAAAAGAACTGCCTCTCTGTCGGATCGCCGCTTAGTGTTAACCCCTTCACTGCCATGATGTTTCTTGAAAACGAGCAATAAAAGTGCGAAATTTGAAATTATTCGTCCTTTTTCTTTTACTTTTCGCATTAATATGTGAAAGGATTTTCATCAAAACGCACAATATTGAAATTAGATTTGTTATAGAACCAGAAAATGTACTATTTGCAGGATCCAAACACAAACAGTTTCAAACGAACGCTTATTTACTTTCAGAAGAACACACAGTATGCAAATTTTCGCTAGCAGTCATTCTGTTTCAGATTTTTGTACTATTTGCAGGCGCGCGCGTGCGTGCGTGCGTGCGTGCGTGCGTGTGTGCGTGCGTGCGTGCGTGTGTGTGTGCGTGTGTGTGCGTGTGTGTGTGTGTGTGTGTGTGTGTGTGTCGTGTGTGTGTGTGTGTGTGTGTGTGTGTGTGTGTGTGCGTGTGTGTGTGTGTGTGTGTGTTGTGTGTGTGTGGTGTGTGTGTGTGTGTGTGTGTGTGTGTGTGTGTGTGTGTGTGTGTGTGTGTGTGTGTGTGTGTGTGTGTACATCTTTTCAGCCCGGAAACTTTACAGGCTGGGGCAGTGAAGGGGTTAAAGGTTGACAATGGGTCGAGCATTAATTGTGACTGTAATTAGGCCAAGAGCTAATTACTACGGTCAGGATGTCCAAGACCCAATGGTGGAACTTGGAACAGACCAGATGATAAATTAATGCAGTAACAGGGTCATTGATGAAAGGTCGAGAGAGTGAAGGAAGGAAGGAATAATTTTATTTTACGAGGGTTAGCTGATGAGACTTTTACATCCAGCCCTCGCCCATAAAGGACTAATTCTATTGATGCTACACGAAATGTTTAATTATGTCAAAACTTAGAAACGAGGCAGGGGTAGAATTTTAGCATTTGTGCGATACACTGGTGGCATCTCCTGGCCTCTTATAAATTTTTAGTTTCGATTTCTTGTTTCAGATTGTAAAAGGCACCCATGTGTCTGTGTGTGTGTGTGTGTGTGTGTGTGTGTGTGTGCTGTGCGTGCGTGCGTGCGTGCGTGCGTGCGTGCGTGCGTGCGTGCGTGCGTGCGTGCGTGTGTGTGTGTGTGTTCGTGTGTTCGTGTACCAGTGTGTATGTGTGCGTACCTGTGTGTATGTGTGTATGTGTGTGCGTGCATGCGTGCGTGTGTGTGTGTGTGTGTGTGTGTGTGTGTGTGTGTGTGTGTGTGTGTGTGTGTGTGTGTGTGTGTGTGTGTGTGTGTGTGTGTGTGTGTGTGTGTGTGTGTGTGTTGTGGTGTGTGTGTGTGTGTGTGTGTGTGTGTGTGTGTGTGGTGTGTGTGTGTGTGTGTGTGTTTGTGCGTACCATGTGTGGCGTACCTGTGTGTTTGTGTGTGTGTGTGTGTGTTGTGTGTGGTGTGTGTGTGGTGTTCGCGCGCGCCTGCGTCGTGTGCGCGCGCGCGCGTGTGTGTGTGTGTGTGTGTGTGTGTGTGTGTGTGTGTGTGTCTGTCTGTCTGTCTGTCTGTCTGTCTGTCTGTCTGTATGTGTATTCGCGTGCTTGCGTGCGTGTGTGTGTGTGTATATATATGTGAGTGTGTGTACTTCTTTTACAATTCCTTTCTTCTTCTTCTTCTTTTTTTCTGTTGTTGTTGTTGCCCTGCATTGGGTTCACAAAGATCATTACCCTCTGGCTGGGCCTGTGTAAATTAATTACAGGCTGACGACTGATGAGCACACGGACCGCTAGTCCCTTGTAAAATGTAACCATCGGCTGACGGGGGCAACGCCACAGTGACCCCGTGACCGCGTGACCTTGTAACCCTGTGTCCCCGGAGACGCTGTTGGTGTCACAATGCCTCTTTCGCACTAAGCTGTCCACACGTTCGCTGTCTAGTCCGTGCCGAGAACCTTCCCACGTTCTCTCATCCGGCTAAGCGGCTGAACGACGGGTCTGTAATTATAATTATCGTGATAATTATTTTAGTGTCGTCATCGTTATTTTCGTGTTTGAAACACGAGGTTTCAATTACAGTCGGTGGGATGTGTAGCACTGTCAGTTTCGCTTGTTCGTTTGTTTGTTTTGTTTTGTTTTTATTGTTTTTATTCATTTACTCTCTCTCTCTCTCTCTCTCTCTCTCTCTCTCTCTCTCTCTCTCTCTCTTCTCTCTCTGAAATTCTCATGTATAACGTTTCAATCACTCATTCATGCCTATATGTAAAAAAACAATGTTTGTAATTTGATATCTATTCATCAGTGGCTTAGTAAGGACTAGTGGTTAGGTTTTTGACTGAACCTAAACTAAAATGATTGTAAAATAAAGTTTTCGAGTTCGAGTTTTCCTCTCCCCTCTCTCTCTCTTCTCTCTCTCTCTCTCTCTCTCTCTCTTCTCTCTCTCTCTCTCCTCTTCTTGGTGGTGAGGCGGCAGAGCATGTTGTTCTTTGTTTGTTAAGCATTTGTTTGGCGGGATTACTATTTTAAAACACACACACACACACAACCACACCACACACACCACACACACAACACACACACACACACACACACACACACAACACACACACACACACCACACGCGCACGCACGCAACGCGCACACACACAAAAACACACATGCGCGCACACACGCACGCGCATGACACACAATACAAACACACACATACACACACGACACGCACACACGCACGCACGCATCAACACACACACACAACAACACACAACACAACACACACACACCACACACACACACACACACAACACAACACACACACACACACACACACACACACAGTCACGCACGCACTATCACACACACCACACAACACAACACACACACACACACCACAAACACCACATACACACACACACACATACACACACACACACACCAGCAATAGCGACCCTGCAGTTATGAAGCCAGCGATCACTTCAACAGTCTGTGTATGTACAAAAAAGCGAGTGTCTCTGGTACGACCACGGCAATGCAGCTGTTACCGCTTCAAGGTTGGGTTTCGTTGGCAAAGGCAGAAGAGAAATAATGAATGCCTTTGCCGCTTGTGACACCACCCTTGACAACGTAGTTTACACCTGTGTGACCTGTAGCGTGACTCATCACTGTGTGAGTGTGTGTAGTGTGTGTGTGTGTGGTTGGGGTGTGTGTGTGTGTGTTGTGTGTGGTGTGTGTGTGTGTGTGTGTGTGTGTGTTGTGTGTGTGTTTTTGTGTATGTGGTGTGGTGCGTGCGTGCGGCGTGCGGTGTGTGTGTTTGTGTGTGTGTGTTGTTTGTGTGTTGTTGTGTGTGTGTGTGTGTGTGTGTATGTGGTGGGTAGTGTGGTGTGTGTGTGTGTGTGTGTGTGTGTGTGTGGTGTGGTGAGAGAGAGAGAGAGAGAGGGAGAGAGAGAGACAGAGACAGAGACAGAAACAGAGAGACAGAGACAGAGACAGAGACAGACAGACAGACAGACAGACAGAGACAAAGACAAAGACAGACAGACAGAGACAGACAGACAGTCAGACAGACAGACAGATAAACAGAGACAGAGCCAGACCGACAGACCGACAGACAGACCGACAGACAGACAGACAGACAGACAGACAGACAGACAGACAGACAGACAGACAGACAGACAGACAGACAGAGAGACACACACACAGAGACAAAGAGAGACAGAGACAGAGACATAGAGACAGACAGAGACTAATAGAGATAGAGACAGATACAAAGAGAGACACAGAGACAAACAGACGAACAGACAGAGAGTGTGTGTTTGCGCGCGTAGCGTGCTGTGTGTGTTTGTATGTGTGTGCTTTTGTGCCCAGCATACGCGCGCGCGCGCGCGCGCGCGCGTGTATGTATGTGTGTGTGTGTGTGTGTGTGTGTGTGTGTGTGTGTGTGTGTGTGTGTGTGTGTGTGTGTGTGTGTGTCTGTCTGTCTGTCTGTCTGTCTGTCTGTCTGTCTGTCTGTGTACGTGTGCACGTGCATAATTCCGGATTAGGGAAGCATTTTATCAGGACATTATCAGGACATTTTATCAGGACATTATCAGGACATTTTATCAGGACATCAGGACATTATCACAGGCAAAGTTGAATCACGTGCCGCAGTGTCAGCGTACCACGATCAATAAATAACTTATTCCACAACACTATTTCATCAGGACAGACAGATTCAGAAATACTCGTACGCAATCTAAAAAGACACCAAGTGACACGGCTGTGTATATCACTGTGACTCAAGGTTAACTTAGTCAAGGATCCATAAGTCTTTCGTAAAGGACTGACGTTTGTTCCGGGCCACTTCGGCTCAGTATCAGCTTTCTCTTAAAAATGATGGTTTATGGAGACGGTCTTGTCACTGTGCCCCTCACAATAAATAAAAAAGCCTTCAGATAGCTTACATCGTTGCCCATCCCAGTAAACATGGCGGATCCGATTCGCATCCGGTCGATGTCCGGATCGTCTAGGAAGCATTGGCCAGAAGCGGGCCGGATGATTCCCGCACACCGGCTTGCTTCCGGACCGGATCCGTTTGGCCAAAAGCTGACACAATCAGCCAGAATGAAATCGGATCGGGGACTGGTTTTGCACAACATTATCCGGGACGTCTGTGGAAGAACGGAACCGAGTCTGAAAATAGGAAACTGGTAGCGGGCCGGTTGCGTCCTGTCAGAAACCGGGCCCGATGATTCCTGCACGCCGGCTTGCTTCCAGACCAGATGCGTTTGGCCAAGCCCTGACCAGGCCGTCCTGATGGGATCCTGGTCAGTTTTTCACAATAGGATCCATGCCTTCTTTGGGAAAACGGAGCTGAAACGGGAAGTCGGATCCGGCATATACTATCCGGCCTGATTCTGGCTGCACGCTGGCCGCTAGGGACACAAAGCCCAGTAATCTCTCGCGAAATGAGTTTCTGAGCCGGTTTGGTCTAGAGGTAAGGCGTTAGTTAGGCTGGCAAGCGGAGGAATTTGGTTCAATTCCACCGCTTCGGCTATCCTTTCTCTTCAAGATTTCTAGTTTGTGGAAACCCCGTCTTGTGACTTCATTTGTCCCTCACAATTAATGAAACAGCAAAGCGGCTCTCATCGCTGCCCATCTGAATGCAGGAATCATTTTGGTGGTGACAGTGTAGCATTAGGTATAGTCTCCCTCTTCCCCCATCTCCTGGGATTTCGGTCACCGCCAGTACCTCTTCGGAGACAACTCGGCGTTAAACAAATCAAACAAACAACGACCGTGAAGTGAGTCATCCACACACACCGACAGCAAATCAGTCTGGCTTTGTTATCAAAGTACAAATCCTGTTTCAATGACCTTGGCATTGGTCCAGGTTTCTAATACGTAGGCTCGGTGACATAGTGAGACGAGAGCGAGCGAGAGAGAGAGAGAGAGAGAGAGAGAGAGAGAGAGAGAGAGAGAGAGAGAGAGAGACTCGAACTCGAAAATTTTAATACTCAAGGATAGTAGCGTTTGGTCCATTTGGACCTATCTAACAGCCAGTCCTTGCTATACCACAAGCACAAATAAACACGACAATACCACAAACAAATATTATAAGAGAGAGAGAGAGAGGGGAGGAGGGAGGTTAGTTCAAAGGTACTTTAAAGGGAAAATATCAAAGGAAAAGGTTTTGCAGAAGACCTCACCTGGAGGTTTGCCCGTTTTTTTTTCTTTCTTTCATCGTTGACAGGTGAGTAAAAGAGTCGGTGCGAGCACTCTTTGTGTGTGTGTGTGTGTGTGTGTGTGTGTGTGTGTGTGTGCGTGCGTGCGTGCGTGCGTGCGTGCGTGCGTGTGTGAGTGTGTGTGTGTGCGTGGTGGCGTGTGTTGTGCGTATGTGTGTGTGTGTGTGTGTGTGTGTGTGTGTGTGTGTGTGTGGGGTGTGTGGTGTGAGAGGAGAGAGAGAGGAGAGAGAGAGAGAGGAGAGAGAGAGAGAGAGAGAGAGAGGAGAGAGAGAGAGAGAGGAGTGAGAGTGAGAGAGAGAGAGAGAGAGAGAGAGAGAGAGAGAGAGGAGAGAGAGAGGGAGAGAGAGAGAGAGAGAGAGAGAGAGAGAGAGAGAGAGAGAGAGAGAGAGAGAGAGAGAGAGAGAGAGAGAGAGAGAGAGAGAGGAAGAAGTGTAAGTTTTCACGAGCAAATCAGCACAGAATATCTACGGCATTATATGCAGACCATTGAATCATGGCTCAAGACAGTCTATACATGTACCAACTCCTACAGAGTCGACACCCCCCACCCCCCACCCACCCCCCACCCCACCCCCACCCAACCCTAGCATGTCCTCCTGATCTTAATGTTCGTTTACTAACTATGAATCAAAAAAGCGACGTGGCTTAATACTGAACCGGCCTTAGAAGTGACCGCGATGTAGTAGGATTTCAGACTGTGGTCCTTTTTTATGGTCCATGTTTCATGTCTGGGTCCGGCTTTCAGCTTGTGGTCCTCCCCCTCACGGTCCAGATTTCTGCTAGGTCATGGTCCGAGTTTTAGT
>JABMCL010001836.1:1150000-1157500 GCA_018857735.1 Alviniconcha marisindica | reverse complement strand
AAGCAATTAGTCCTTCGCGTTTGATTGATGGAGACTGCATGATAGTCAGGGTCAGAGACACTGGGCAGAGGGTTGCACACGCAGCTACAGGGTTGCACACACACACACACACACACACACACACACACACACACACACACACACACACACAACACACACACACACACACACACACCACACACCACGACGAACACACACGCGCCCAACACCTACACGCCCCACCCCCACCCACACACACACATGCAACACACACGCCCCATCACCACACACACACACACACACACACACACACCACACAACACACACACACACACACGCACGGCACGCACGCACGCACGCACGCACGCACGCACCACACACCAACACACACACACACACACACACACCACACACACACACACACACACACACACCACACACCACGACACACACGCAACACACACCAACACCACGACGCACGCAACCCACCACGCCCACACCACACACACACACACACACACACACACACACACACCACACACACACACACACACGCACCACACACACACGCACCGCGCACACACACACACACACCACACACGCACACCACAACACACAGCAACACGGCGCGCGCGACAACACACACACCACACACACACACACACACCAAACCACACACACACGCCCGCACACACACACACACACACACCACACACACCACACACACACACAGCACCACGCACGCACACACACCCCACGCACACACAGCTCGACACACACACACACACACAACCCCACACACACACACCACACACACACACACACACACACACACAACACACACACACAACAGGAGGCTTCGGGCTCTCTCTCTCTCTCTCTTCTCTCTCTCTCTCTCTCTCTCTCTCTCTCTCTCTCTCTCTGATGTTGTATTTGTCTATAGCCTTCTGTAATAATATTTAACTGTGAATGTCTTGGTTATTAGTAGTACTGTAGCAACGGCAGATATGTGAGTCGGCCTTTGTGCTAATATCTTCACCCGTTGAGAATAAAGTTCAATCAATCATCAATCTCTCTCTCTCTCTCTCTCTCTCTCTCTCTCTCTCTCTCTCTCTCTCTCTCCTCTCTCTCTCTCTCTCTCTCTCTCTCGAAGTGCCCCTCTCACTCTCTGAACATTTCACCTCTCTACTTTGCTTTGTGTGCAGTGGAAAGAGAGGTGTCGTTGAAAGGTTAAGTGGAATTGTTTTATCGGGTGATCCGCGAGACGTGACCTCATTAGTCAAGATGCAATTACAAGAGGCTCGGGTTGCACGTGCACTGTGTGTCTGCATGACTGTGATGGGACGTGTTTGTTTCTATGACCCATTAACCTAACTCTCTCTCTACTCCGTCTGAAGTCCCTTGTGCACTCCTTCATATACTTGTGCACAATTTGTTTTTGAGGGGTGGCCGGGAGGTGGTGGGGGTAAGGGGGGGGACTCAAACTGCAAGCACTGGTTTCGACACCCTTTCCTTTTTTGGGGAAAGTGCCGGAAATCGATGCTCGGGTGTGGAGTAACTGTACGGAGGGGGGGGAGGGGGGGGGGGGCGGGTGGGGGGGGGAAAATTTGCTCCCCGGTTTTTAAATGTTTTTCCTGATTAACTAAGCCATTTTCCGTGTGTGTGTGTTGTGTTTTGTGTGTGTGTGTGTGTTGTGTGTGTGTGTGTGTGTGTGTGTGTGTCGAATTTATTTGTTTATATTTTTATATTTTTATAGTTTTTTTTTAACCAGTTCTTCCTGATGTAAAATGGCTTTGAATTTGGTATCTCGAGGAAGTGCCCGCATAGGCGGTGGGGGGGGCCTTTTTTTTTTATTTTTTTTTTCATTCCCAACACACACACACCCCACACACACACCCCACCCCACCCAACCCCCTCCCCCAAAAACACACACACACACACACCCCACACACAAAAATTCACCCCCCACACACAAAACCACACCACCCCACAAAAACACACACACCCCCTCACACTCACACAAAACCCCACCCCACACACACAAAACCACACCCCACACACACCCCACACACACAACACACACACACACACCAAACACACATGTACACATACGCACACTCGAATTCACACACACGAAAACCTCAAAGACTGATTTTCCTTTCTGAAATTTTATTCGCCACCTCTGTCTCTGGGCAAACATCAAAACGTTGGAAATATCCACATGGAAAAATGACAACAGATTCATGGCAAAAAATATACAATGATACAAAAAGGCACATTGTATAAAAACAAGCAATTCGTGCAACAACAACAACAAAATCATCCACATCTTTTTCTCTCTCGCATTCATGCACTGGTTGTCAAGATTGGCAAAAGCCGTTTCTTTCCGTTTAATATCTAGCACGCGCTCTCTTATTCTTCCAGGTTAGTCAAATGAAGGCGCGCGCACACACACACACACAGACACACACACACACATACACCACAGTTTGTCAATAAAACACGTTCCCCGCCTCTCTCTTTCTCTCTTCTCTTCTCTCTCCCTTACTCTCTCTTTCCCTTTTTCTGTCTGTCTGTCTGTCTGTCTGTCTCTCTCTGTCTCTCTGTCTGCCCTCTCTCTCTCTCATATATTTGAAGTGAGCCCCAAAGGCTGCTCAACAGAACTTCAGTGTCCCTCTTTCTCTCCTTCGAAATATACCCGATCCACCAAGACCCTGTCACTCAACCAAGGCGCCTCATGCCTTCCCCCTCCACCCCCCCCCCCCCCCCCCCACCTCCCAATAGCCCCACCCCTCACTTCCCGCAATCTCCCACCGCAAACATTTTATTTCCCCGGCGTATACCACACACAGCTGTGATCTTCGTACGGTAATTACTTCTTTTCACGCCGCACGCCTCAAGCAGGTAGACATACAGGTACTGAACATACACACACGCCTCATAAAATCTCTTCACGGGCAGAAGAAAAAGAAAAAGAAAAAAGCAAAAATTAGCCAGCTCAAACATTCAGGCAGCAGCCACTCTGAGAAAATCACAATTCAACCTGGCTTCGTCAAAGATGGACTTGTAAAAGGCAAGAAACCATGTCGTTTGTACGGTTTGACAAACAACACAAAGGGTTCACATTACCGCAAAAACAAGTCCCGCTCTACATTTTACGCAGCAAGAAAAAAACAAGAAAAAAACCCCGTTACTGTTGCGGTCATTTCTGAATCAAAGGATCGAGTCTACTAATATTGGTATAGTTCATACCGACGATGTCAAATTTACACGGTTTTGTTACTACAGAGCATGTGTGGGGGGAGGGGGGGTGGGGGGGGGATATAATTTGCATAAAATTAGCAATTTCATTTTCATCAGGCACTGAAGCCCGAAGTCGGAGGAATTTCGTACGTATTCATCATGCAAAACTGAATATCCAGATTCGATGATCCGGAAGTCGTTTCAAGGTCACTACCATATTTTACAGTTCTAAATGTACATGAAGGGAAGAGGGTAGGGGTGGGGGAGGGGGTAAGTGGCGGGAAGGGTTCAACTGATGGTGGTCAAGGTCTGCTACATCTAGGTATATATGCCCGAGCAATAGCTCAGCAAGTCAAAGTAAGTTGTTGACTAGTCAGAAGTCAAATTCAATCGTTGACTAGTCAAAAGTCGTCATCCGACAGAGCAGGGGGGTGGTGTGTGTGTGTTTTGGGGTGTGGTGGTGGGAGGGGGGGGAGAAGGGGGGGGGGGGGCGTGGGTGAGGGGGGTCAGGAGAAGGCATGATTCATAAAGGGAAAAGAAAGGGGGTTTAAGGAAAAGTACAGGATAAAAGACTTCAGAGAAAATCCCGAGGGGCAAACAGGAGCAGGGTATAATGGACAAGAGATACTGCACTACAAAAGAAAAAGAAAAAAAGAAAGAAAGAAAAAAAGGGGTGTGTGTGTGTGGGTTGGTGTTTGAGTGGGTGGGATGCGTGGGGGGGGGGGGGGGGGGGGGGGGGGGGGGGGGGGGTGGGGGGGTAATAAGCTTTTTTTGCATATTGCAGAGACCTACATAGATGTACAAAGCAACCACCACATCATCTTCCCCGCGGCTCGGAAAGGGCTAAAGTTCCGCAGCGCGCGCAGTGTGTCGTAAAATACAAAAAAATACAAAACAAGAACAGCAAAATACTGCCATCGCTTCAGGCCTAATTCTACGTTGTTATGCTTGGAGCTTCAGCCCAGACACCGTCAGCACTTCGAGTAGTCGTGTAGATAAATACGTCGTGTAGATAAATACGTCGTGGACTCGTACTCAGCTCAAAGTCAACTAATACATTTTTTTTATTCAGGGCTGAGACAAGGTTTTCGCCTTCTCGTTCTTCCCTGTGTCGTGTGGAATGTTTTGTTTCAGTGCGGTCACAGCGAGTCTTGTCCTCTTGTTCGGTTTTGTCTTGTCCGGTCCTCTTCCCTAATTGAGGACAGAGTGCTCTTCTCTTGTCCCTTTGTGACCCACCTCCGAGTCTTGTCACTGGCGCAAAAACAAAACAAAAAAACAAAAAAAACAAAAAAAAAAAAACGCCCGGAAGCCATAGTCTGATCAGAGCGTTTTTCCACTTCTGAACCTTCAGGCACCCAAACCCGCGAAGAACACATAATTTAGTTCAGTCATGCTTTGAAGTATAAAAAAAAAAAAAAATCAAAAAAAAAATCTAAAATCAGTTCCTTGAGTTTTTCAGTCTCCGCCTCAAGAAAAAAAACAAAAAAACAAATACTGTGTCTAACAATCCCGAGTCCACGTTAAGTGGCGCGGACGACGAAAGAACCCCAAAGGTGTCTGTTCCACTATACCACTGCCTCCTCCTCGCTGCAGCTGGAATCGTGGATGCCGGAGTCGAAGGAATTCTGCTCTCCGTGGTACACTTTCACCGACCCGGCCACCAGCAACTCAGTGTCCACACACCTCTTCTCGCCGCCGCACGCATGCGCCGACGTCACGTGACTGGACTCGCAGTTCCGGCGCGAACCGGAAGAGGAAGCGGCTGGCGCCGACAGGAGCATGACGGGAGCTTTGCAGGTGGGCGAGGCGGTGATGGTGGCGGTGGCGGCGGCGTTGGGGCCGGAGGGAGGAGGCGGTGGGGAGGAGGGTGCGCCATGACACTCGGGCGGAGAGGGCTCGTGGGGTCAGCTCGGTGGAGGAGCCGGAGGGGAGCGGGGCAGAGTAGGGGCCGCCACTTCGGGTCCTCATCTCTCGTTCAGGTCAGCAGCTGCCGCATCAGCGAAGGTCCTGCTCCCACAGTCTCCCAACCCAAAACAGCCCGGAACAGCCCAAACCCTCAAATTTTCCAAAAACAAAAACCCCCCCCCCAAAAACCCCACCCAAAACAACACACACACACACACACCACACACACACACACAATTATATATATATATATATATATTTTTATATATATATATTTTTGTATCTTAAAAAGGAGAGGAGGAAGGGGTGGGGGTAAAAGGGGAAAGGGGGAAAGGGCCTTAAAATTGACTAACGGGCTCCCTTTCCCGGGAAAACTCTGGAAAACCCCCCCTAAAAGGCCCGGCGCAGCTCTGCGTGGTACACTGATGCCACACCGATCCCACCTGTCCCACGCTAACAGGTAGACGGCCAACGGCAACACTGCCCACCGGGTCTGCCAGTCACCAAGCAGCGTACAAAAATCCCTGGCAGGCAGCCGTAGATTTGTTGTCCAAACAGCGTCGCTCCGTGCCGTAGGTACAGACTATCCAACATTCGACCTGATCGTCCCGTGTCTCTCCTTCGCCCTCTCCCTTCTCTCTCTCTCCCCCCCCCCTCAAACTTCGGAGACGGGCAGCCACACTTACGTTACAGTCCCGGTGACCTTCTGACCCTTTCGCTGCCCCTAGTACGTCATAGTTATGACGTCATTGTGAGTAAGCGCGCTAAGCGCTTTGAGCCACGCACATGTAGACAGGTCTTTAGCGTCTGAGGACATTAAACAAAATGAACATATGTATAGTCCTAGGGATTCGGCGCAATAGAAATGAATTAATTTTAGTATAGCATTTTATTATAAGCATTAATTTACATACTTAGTTGGTAACCATCAGTTAACCCCCCCCCCCCCCCCCCCCCCCCCCATCGGCAATATACATGTCCTTCCATAGGGTTTATTCTTCAAGAACGGCAAATGGTATTCATTCCATGACTGTAGGAGCCACTTGTCGCTGTTATCGTAGTCGTCGACGAGGAAGGGTGAAAGCGTTAACCTTTCAGTGACGTCATGCCTTTCTTCGCGGCTGCGTGCCCAGCGAGACAATGCCTGCCTCTGACCCCTCGAGATGTGGGGTCATCTGAAAGCACTTGCACAGCGTCGCACTGTGACGCAACAATGCAGCCAGCAATGTCAGGAAGGCACAACCTGTTCTTTTCTGCGCCGCAGCTTCGAGCTGATCGACAATCGCTTCCTGCCCTTGACCTCTCAAGATCTGCGCGTGGTCAGCTGAAAGCGCTTGTACAGAATCGCTCTGTGACGCAACCGCGCAACAATGCCAGACAGGGACGTGTTCGTTAGGTCAGCTGAAAGCGCTTGTACAGAATCGCTCTGTGACGCAACCGCGCAACAATGCCAGACAGGGACGTATTCCTGTTCTGGGCAGCTTCGTGCTGATCGACAATCGGTTCCTGCCCCAAACTCCAAGCACTGGTTTACGACGTCCTTCCCCCAACCACTGCGCGGAGATAAAGAGTGCCCCTTCAGTGGCGTAACCAAATCTTTGTAGAGTTTGGCGGAAGGTGCCGGAAAGCGCTGCTCGGACTGTGTTCCTGCCCGTGACCTCTGAAAGCACTTGTACAGAATCGCTCCGTAATGCAACCACGCAAGAATGCCCGGCACCTTTCCTGCGTAGCTTCGTGTCGAACAAACAGTTCCTACCCCTGAACAGAGACCTCATCTACCTTGACCTCTGGCTCTCTGCAGTTAACATGGTGCTTAAGTCCACAGAAACTATAAGGCTTATCAGGGACGGGGGAGAAGCGGGGGTGGAAGGGATATGGAGGTGGGGGAAGAGGCAGATTATACACCTATCACTACGCTGTCACCACCAGTATGACTCCTGCATTAAGATGGGCAGCGATGAGAGCCATTTTAATGTTTCATTAATTGTGATGGACAAAGTTACAAGACAAGTGTCCACAAACCGCAACCGCAACCTTTTTCAAGAGAAAGGAGAGCCGAAGCGGGTTCGAACCTAGGTCCCTCTGCTTACCAGCCTAACGCCTTACCGCTAGGCCAAACCGGCTCACGAACGAACAGTTCTTACCCCTGAACAGAGGTACTACAGCAGTACTTAGTGTATAGTGTCTTCCCTGACCTCTGCGGTCACTGAAAGCACTTGTGCAACGTCGCTCTGTGATGCAACCACGCAGCAATGTCAGACAAGGGATGGCGGGTCACGGTCCAGCGGACGCGAGTCAACGAAGCGAAGCAAAACTCCAGCGCCGTCTCCGCGCCAGTTGGTCGCTCCGTGTCCTCTGGCACGTGGCGTGAAC
>JABMCL010001836.1:1112500-1145000 GCA_018857735.1 Alviniconcha marisindica | reverse complement strand
CTCCTCTCTCTCTCTCTCTCTCTCTTTTATATATATATATATATATATATATATATATATATTATATATTTTATTATACTCTCTCTCTCTCTCTCTCTCTCTCTCTCTCTCTATATATATATATATTTATATATATATATATATATATATATATATATATATAAATTCCCCGTCCCTAATAACCCGTCAGAGGTTTCTGTGGACGTTAGGTTCCAACAGCTGGACGGTTACACTACCCACGCATAGAGATAAACTTCAAGAGTCGTTTCAGATTTAGCCCTGATATAGCACTATGTGGTTGACTGGGCTCTGAGCCCAACTAACTATAGAACTGCTGTTGCCCTGATATAACCCTATGTGGTTGACTGATCTCTAAGCATCGACTAACTAACTAACTCTCTCTTTTCAGTAATTAAGTAAGTAACTTGGTGTTTTACGCCCGGTCAGTGTCAACCATTACGGTTATATCAGGGCGAAACTCTTTTCAGATTCAAGTGATATTAGACTGATTTTACAGTTATCAAAATCAGAGCACCTGTCGATAAATTACACCCAAACAACTCACTTTAATCCAAAAGAATAAAAAATAGAGTCTACCCAGAGAACAAAATACCCATGTAACATACATTAGAATCACGCGGAAAGAAATAGCCTACCAGTGGTTCGCTTGCAACAGGTTTCGGTTTTGCACTCGATAAAAATCATGACTAACGCCAGGCGGGTGTGAAGTATGCCGTTATCTCAAACGTCAGAGGTGGTAGGATTTCCGTCTGCCAGGCTGGTATCCCGCTACCTTAAAATTAGTTCCATGGGCGATAAGATTCTCATTTACTACGCCATTCCGGCAACCTGGGCCAACTATCTTACGCTTGTTTCAGTTTTCTTCTCGTTTACAACACGCGTATGAAAAGCTGGGTCTGAAGTCAGTGACAGCGTAGCGCGACTGCAAGGAGTCTACGGTAGCTATGTACACAGCCTGAGGTTTATCTTGGGTTGTCGCAAAACAGCGCTACACCCAAAACACACACACACACACACACACACACACACACACACACACACACACACACACACACACACACACACACGCATGAAGGCTATACAAGCCCAACCCGAGTCTGATCGATAACTGAGTCTGACTCTTTTAAGTTTGATTATTCTAACCCCACTCATTAACTTCAAAATACAACTTCTTCAGAATCTTTTACTTTTCAAGACTGGGTGGAGAAGGGTCGATTAAGGGGGACGGGCGGGGGTGGGGTGGGGAGGGGGGTAGGAGACGATGGGCTGGCAAATGGACACAGCGAACAAGCCGTTGTCCACTCCGCCCGGTGAATGACCCTCAGGTCCGTGGTAGACTGACCGAGATCCTCGGCAAGGCCACCATCGTACGTCAGGACTAACCGACAAAAAGTCAGTGGACATGAGCGAGTGCTTCATTTCGCAAAGGTCACACACGTGGCCAGCTTCCCGCCAGCATCCACGTGCCACCCGCCAAGAGAACACTCAACGCGGATGAACCTTCTAGTTGTTCTTCTTCTGCGATCGAGCAAGGTTCTGCCTCACATGGTCAGTCCGGTGGTTTAGATGAAGGCTGTGGTCTTCAGATGGTCCTCCCTGTTGTTGCCCCACAGCTGTTCTTGCAGCGTTGCTCCAAGGGGCCTCTGCTGCCTTCTGGCTTCGTCAATCAGACGAGCACTGGAACCGTTTCAAAGGCGACGTTGCGGGAACGTTTGAGAGCCGGGGTGGAGCGCATATGGATTTTCTCTAGCGCATAGATACCATAATTATTGAACTGAACTGAAGAGGGGGCAGAGCTGCAGAACGTGGTCTGGGGACTGTGGTCCTGTCTGGCACGGGCAAGATCTTCAGTGTGTGCCTGCCATTGTCGGCACGTGTGTTTGAGCAGGCAGTATGGTCCGGTCTTAAGACGGAAGTTGGTGGTCTGATGGTGCCGCTCAAGGCGGTGGACTGGGTCCTTCCGGCTTTCTGGGGCGGGGTGGAATGTCCGTTTGATGACGGGTTGTGCCTCTCTAAAGGAGATGGGCTGTTGCGGTTGTTGTGTGGGAACACTGGGGTAAATCATCTTAACCATGAGAACACTGAAAATCAGGGTAGTATTCACCAGGTTTGCTTCTCTCTCTCTCTCTGTCTCTGTCTCTGTCTCTCTCTCTCTCTCTCTCTCTCTCTCTCTCTCTCTCTCTCTCTCATCTGGCGCTGTGAGCACGCTGTGTTTTGCGTGGACATTCTCACGTATAACGTTTCAATCACTCAATCATGCCTATAATTATATATATAAATAATGCCTGTAATTTGATATCTGTTCATCAGTAGCTTAGCAAGGACTAGTTGTTAGACAGGTTTTTGAATGAACCTAAACTACAATCTTTGTAAAATAAAGTTTTCGAGTTCGAGTTCGAGTTCTCCACTCACTCTCTCTCCACTCCACCACTCTCTCCCTCTCTCTCCACTCCCCCACTCTCTCCCTCTCTCTCTCTCTGTCTCTGAGATGACCCTGTGTGGGTGACAGGAGTTCAGATTCAATAACGAACCCCCCCCCCCCCCCCCACCCCCCACCCCCATTTCCTACTCCTCTGCACAAACTGCAGTGGTCATCACGTCTGTCCATTCAGTCGAGGCCATAGCCAGGTCAGAAAACGGAGGGGCGGGCTTGCCAAAGACAACCTGGACTCGAACCTAGGCCACGTGGGACTGACCTCACGTTCGTCCCAAGACTGGGGTCAAGGCACTCCAGTCGACTTTTTACGGAGGGCAAAGAGAGGGGGGGAGGGGGGAGGCAGGGTGAGGGTGAGGGGGGGGAAGCGGAGAGAGAGAGGGAGAGAGAGACAGAGAGAGACAACTCGAACACTTTATTTTACAAGGAATGTAGTTTAGGTTCAGTCAAAAACATGTATGAGAGAGAGAGAGAGAGAGAGAGAGAGAGAGAGAGAGAGAGAGAGAGAGAGAGAGAGAGAGAGAGAGAGAGAGAGAGGGGGGGGGGAGGGGGGTCGGGGGCAAGGTGGGAGCACAAAGGGGGAAGAAAGAGTAGTAAGGGGCAAAGTCAAGCCAAGAAGAAGAAAAGAAAAAAAAGACAAAGAGCAGGCAAAAGCTCAAAGAATGAAGAGACGCAAAAAACCAGATGACGGAGCAGTGTAACGTTTGTCCACGGGACAAACTGTTGTTTGGCGGAGGTTAAAGTCCTCCTCCCCTGCAGCCCCCCACCCCTCCCCCGCCCCCACTCCTCGCCCCTGCACCTCTACTCGCCCTCCTGTTGCCTTCAAAACCAGCTCCCGCGCTAGCTTGTGTTTCAGCTTTGTTGGAGGGATTTGCTAATGAAAGGAACACAGTTGGACGGCGCTTTATCCATTTTACACTGCAGCGTTATGTGCCACTGGACAGAGCAGAGACAACTTCATAGTGTGAACTGTGTGGACATGTACCGTGCCTGAGAGAGAGAGAGAGAGAGAGAGAGAGAGAGAGAGAGAGAGAGAGAGAGAGAGAGAGAGAGAGAGAGAGAGACGGTATTCGAACCCGAAAACTTTATTTTACAAGGATTGTAGTTTAGGTTCAGTCAAAACCTAACAACTCACAGAGAGAGAGAGAGAGAGAGAGAGAGAGAGAGAGAGAGAGAGAGAGAGAGAGAGAGAGAGAGAGAGAGAGACAGACAGACAGACAGACAGACAGACAGACAGACAGACAGACAGACAGAGACAGAGACAAGGACAGAGAGAAGGGCAGAGAGACAGAGACAGACAGATACATAGAGAGAACTCGAACTAGAGAGAGAGAGAGAGAGAGAGAGAGAGAGAGAGAGAGAGAGAGAGAGACCCATGCACACACTTTACACTGAATTCCTCCCTAATCTCAAGGTGCCGACATTCAAAATTCCGATGCAAGACCCGCATGCACTAAACATTTCTACGGAGCAAGAAGATAGCAGCGCCAGTGCGAGGCAATTAGGTATGGTACCGCTACTCGCGGAATAACTACGCGATGATAACGTCAGAAAACTGATCTTACGTTTCACATCCCAAACCCTAGACCCACACCGCGACTTCCTGCCTGCCGTTCTTTGTAGGGTGAGTAGTCGCTGCTTGGAGTGTGTCCCAGACCTTCCACTGATGACGAGGGTCGAGGTGATAACGATGATGAGGTATTTATCTAGTGCGTGTGTTTGCTGCTGAATGGCCTAGAGTGTTTGTATAGTATGACTGATAGCGTAGCTGTAAAAAGCGTAGCGGCCTACGTACTCTATTGAGTATGACACTCCTCCCCCTCCCCCCATCCCCCACCCCACTTTTAAACCTCTGTGCTTTTTGTAAGCTCCTTGCGCTCATCCGAGATGGGGCGCCCAAAATATCCATTATTATTATTATTATTATTGTTATTGTTGTTGTTGTTGTTGTTAAGTCGCAGTTAGCCGGGCCAAAGGCACGAACACTGACTCGGCGCCAGTGAAATCCTGGCTGGTCCACCCACGGGTGCAGCGACATGCCATAAAACCAACCATCCTAAGCATGAAAAGCTGAAGGCTTAACTTTTCACCACATGACCACTGGGCCACTTGACTGTGCAACTCGCCAGTCAACGGCAATCCCAGTGGCAAAAAAAAAAAAAAAAAGCACAGCCGTCAATGGAGCAGCGAACTTAATGTGATTAACGCACACCTGTACATTGAGGTCGGGATTAATTTAACCCCTTCACTGCCACATCCGGTCAAACTTCCGGGCAGAAATGTGCATGCAAAACAGTATACATTCCGGCCTAGAGACAAATCTGCTTTCAATATTGTGCGTTTGGTTTTGATGAAAGTCTGTTCACACGCTAATGCAAAAAATAAAAAATAAAAAAAAGCGAAAAGGCTTTAACGATTTCAAATTTCGCGCTTTTGTCGGTCGTTCTAAAGTGACATAGTAAACATGACGCTTAAACTCCACAGAAACCACAAGGCTTATGAGGGACGGTAAAGTGACATCATGGCAGTGAAAGGGTTAAACCGAGGACCTAACGATTTCGCGGGGGCGGTTCAGCCGCTGCCAGCAGGGACATGACAGCGATTTGCGCGGCGGCAGCAGTAGATTATCGAGGTTTGCATACCTCGGCCAGACCGCCACTCCTCCACAGTGTACTGGAATCTGTCAACGTACGGTCGAAACGGCTTCCGGACAAGGAGTTAAGCCGACGACAATGGCTGTATGACTCTAATCCCGCTGGACCGCACAAAGCCTAGACAACCGCTCGAGGTTCAACGCATGCACGTAGACCTGCGGAGCCTAGTCTGAAGAATGAAGGGCCGCTAGGCGACGTACGGTACGATGTCGACTATTTCAATACGGTAGCCTACAGACGCGACGTTGGCAGACTTGGCCTATTTTTTTTTTTTAGCATGTCATAATCGTGGCAGCTGGTGTTGTTGTTGTTGCTGCCGTTGTTGTTGTTGTTGCCGGTGTGTTTCCCCCAACTGAACACTCTGGGGGTCACCATTTATATACACTCTCTCTCTCTCTCTGTCACTCTCTCTGTCTCTCTCTCTTTCTATGTGTGTGTGTGTGTGTGTGTGTGTGTGTGTGTGTGTGTGTGTGTGTGTGTGTGTGTGTGTGTGTGTGCGTTGACAAATGCGTTCCATAAGGTGAGAGAATTGCGTATGCGAGCGTTTTTGTTTCAGTATTTGTTTTAGTGTTTGTTCTTAATTTTATTAGAATCAACACACAAGGGAGTTAATTAGCGCTCGAAAGACGTCACACAAGTACAACAACAAAGACCCGAGTCGTCTACGGTAACTCTCACCTGGCATGCGAGTAAATACAAGATACATAAACTCCACCAGACGTACATCCTCTTTTCTTTTTCTTGTATTACTTTTTTTTTTCTTTCTTTCTTTTCAAAATATTTCCCCATTAATTTTATCAGCCCGCCACTTGGGCAGCCACATGCCGCCTTCGGGGAATTTTTCTTCATTTCTGGAGGCTGTTATGCAAGGAACTATGCAGCGCATACACAAATAGCATTGTCATGCATAAAGGTAGCCTTGGTGTTCTCGCTGCATGGTGTGAATGGGTTGTGACACAGCCCATTCACACGATACATTCACAGAAAGGCAAAGGGCAAAACTATGACTGGCCTGACGTGCTATAAGTAGTTTTGATGCTGATTCTCCCGGCACCCATCTGCGGTCTGTGCGGGTCCGAGCGCTTGGACGAGCTATTCATCTCTACCCGACCTCCCCACTCCCCACCCTCATTCACACACACACACACACACACGCGCGCGTGCACACACACACACACACTGCCCCACCCCTAATAAGCCTCAAGGTTTCTGTGGACGTCAATTCAGTCAGGCGCCATGGAAGAAGAAGACTCGCCGGGAGTCTTCTCTGCTCAGTCGACTGACCGAGCGACAAGTGTATAGCGCAACATTCTGCAGCCGTGTCGTTGTGGTGGTAGCGAGAGTACACCGCCGCCACTGACGCGCCGGGGAGAAAGAAGGGCAAAGGATGAGTGAGGCATGTTAAACACGTGAAGGGCAGGCGGCGGGAGAGGCGAGGTGTTTGTCAGCTAAGGTGTTGGACATGTAGGTGTTGAACAAGGTGTGTCGGGCTTCAGACGGCGCCGGAAACGACGGGGGGCGCGAGGGGGGCCCAAGGAATGTTTCTCCAGTTGTCGCTGCCGCAGGTGAGAGACTGAGGCCCGTTGTGGATTCTTGCCTGCTTGCGATTCCACGGCACACACAGCGACACTGCAGGGTCTCGGTGATGACACCGCGTGTCTGTCTGTACACCCTTCAGTCTCTTCAGTGAGCTGCGGACTATCTTTCTTACTCTGTCTGTCTGTCTGTAAATCTATCTGTCTGTGTCCCTCTCTCTCTCTGTTTGTAGTAAATAGCAAGGACTGTCTCCGTCTGTCTGTCTGTCTGTCTGTCTCTCGTTCTCTCTCTCTCTCTTCTCTCTCTCTCTCTCTCTCTCTCTCTCTCTCTCTCTCTCTCTCTAGTGTAGTAGTAAATAGCAAGGACTGGGTATTAGATAGGTCCAAATGCACCCAATGATACTATCTTTGACTATTCTCTCTCTCTCTCTCTCTCTCTCTCTCTCTCTCTCTCTCTCTCTCTCTCTCTCTCTCTCTCTCTCTCTCTCTCTCCGGCTCCCCCCTCTCTCCTTTCTCTCCCCGCCCCCATCTCCATCTTTCTCTCGAAAGAGTTGGATGTGAGTGAGAAGACTTCGAGTCTACTCCGTGACCCTAAAAATCTGAAAGCCTGGGGTATCGAATGCGTAAGAACATAGCTTCGCATGCTTCTTCTGCTGCCAGGATTTCTGCCTTTTCAAATACTGTCCTCGCAGAAGACCCTTTCGACCCTCACAATCCATTACTACATGCATGCAGTTCTACAATACACATTTTCATTTTTTTTTTCCAATTCAAATTCTCGGCGTACCGCTGTTGTGGCTTGGTTAGGGTTAGTGGCTAGTGGCTAGCCTGTGAATGCATGCAGGTGCCATGACCCAGAAGGACGACGGTTCCTTCTTCTGTTGACGGGGCTTAACGTCCACACAAACCTCACACGGTTAATTAATGTCGGGGGAGAGAAGGAGGGGGTGGGGGCTCGAGTTCACCTGAGTGATGTTCATCCCTAGCGCTCCGGCGAACCACAAAAACAGGAGAGACCGCCGCCACCAGAACAACAGACATTAAGGCTGTGGGGAACTCGCCAATGCAAGGCAACTTAATAATGTGTAGGCTACTCCGCAACTTGCTCTTTAAACAATAATTTATTGAGGCGCGGAACGAAGTGGCAGACAGTTTATTCACTGCCAATAAGTAGCAAGCTTGTTGAAGAGCAGTCACTGTATCTTTATTTTGTCTTGAAAAAAAAATCTCGCTTAAACCAAGTGACATACTCAGCGTCCACTCAGGTTCAAGTCCTATCGCCGAGCAGTGAATTAAGTCGTGTGGTTCAGTATTATTTCCGAGTCTAGTCTGGCCGGAACGGAAGAGTCGAGAGCATTCGGCTTGCACCACAAACCATAGCCACACTACGTAATACCGGATCCTAGAAGTGTGCCACGCCACTAAGCAATCGGCACAGTGAGCAAAGACAGACAGCAGTGCCTTATAATGAGACGGTCGATGAGTCAGCCAGCGACCAGGAACTGTGTGAAGCACCAGGTCATTTTCACTCCTTCAATCGGCAGACTACGACATCCTGACTCTTAGAGGCCATGAGAGCTGCTCACTCAGTGTGAGCCAATAGCAGGCCAGCACGTCCAGGAAGAACTTGGTGTGAAGTGCTACGAGGCCTGGACCTGCGCACGCATGACTAGGGACCAGTGGACAGGCAAAGCTGTGGTACACGTAAGTAAGTAAGTAAATTGGTGTTTTACGCCCAGTCAACCAGTGCGGTTATATCAGGGCGATGTGGTAAACTGACGCGCTGAGCAGCAAGGGTACCAGAGTTCGTGAAGGGACCATGGGTGGCTGGGTTGGCCTGGTCATGTCCATAGGTGGCTGGGTTGGCCTGGTCATGTCCATAGGTGGCTGGGTTGGCCTGGTCATGTCCATAGGTGGCTGGGTTGGCCTGGTCATGTCCATAGGTGGCTGGGTTGGCCTGGTCATGTCCATAGGTCGTTGGGTTGGCCTGGTCATGTCCATAGGTCGTTGGGTTGGCCTGGTCATGTCCATAGGTGGCTGGGTTGGCCTGGTCATGTCCATAGGTGGCTGGGTTGTAGTCAACGTACTGAGCAACAAGTTTAAGTGTTCGGTACCAGAGTTTGTGAAGGGACTCAATATATGTCGCTGGTTGCCCTGGTGATGTCTTGACCAGATAGCGGCGGATCATGTGTTGCTATGGATGCAGGATGGACTGAGAAGCAAGACACAAAAACACTGCAGTTGCACCTTCAGCCTACCACCCACCCAAGTGCCATAGATCTTTCCGGCACTGCTCTCTTCTCCTGGAATCAGTCGCATAATGCTCACACCCCCCCCCCCCCCCCCCCCGCGCCCAAAGAAAAAAGAAGGGGGGGGGGGGGAAAGGAGAGAAAAAAGGACAACAACAAAAAAGAAAAAAAAGAAGATGCGACGCTGAGCTGGATGAAAGATACAGCTTGACTCATAATCAAAAAACAAACACGAACCTGCAAGATCTGAAAGAAGAAACGGTTGGTAGAAGAGGGTGGGTGGGGGTGGGGACTGAGAGAGAGAGAGAGAGAGAGAGAGAGAGAGAGAGAGGAGAGAGAGAGAGAGAGAGAGAGAGAGGAGAGAAAAAACATGGAAAAAGACAAAACACCGACTAAGAGAGACACCGAAGAGAGACTGAAAGAAAAACAATGAAAACAATGCCACAAAGAGAAGCGGGAAGACCGCAAAAGCTCTGGTAGCGTCAGAAAATATCAGGAACTAAAACTTCAGACCCGCGACAGAAGTTGACATGATCACACACAGAAAGATCAAAACAGGTTATGCGCAAAACAAAACAAAACAAAAAAAGCAACAAATTCCGCCCACGACTCACCATTTCTGTTCTGAGCTTGTCCATGGCCTCATCGATGGAGTTCCTCTGTCGTCGCGCCGTGCGGCTGTTGTCGTCTGCGGGGCGGTCGTTGTCGTTGCCGGTCCGGCTTCGAGAAGAGTGCCTCTCCCACCGCGACTTGATACAGTGGGCTGCTTCAACCCGCGACTTGTAAAACTGCCGACAGGCGTTCGACAGTTCGATGGAGGCTGTGTATTTATCCATCGCCGTGTCATTCATGTCGGGCACTGTGAGGAACCTCTCTGTATCCATGGCGACGTATCGGCACTGTCCGGTGTCACAAATGTTCAGTTCCCAAAGTCACTGCACTGAAACAGCGTTGTTACAATGCTTAGATATCAAGACAACACCGTGTTTTTTCTTAGTCCGTGCGAGAAACACTGAAGAAACTTTGAAGGAAGTTCGAAATCGTTGCTTGGTTTTTCCAACAGGTTTTCCAGCTGACAAATGCAGAACTTTTTCACTGAAAAGAACTTCTCCAGACAAGAAACTTCAGCGGCGAAAATTAGACGATGATCTAACAGTGCTGCAACCACGAACGACTGTTCATTCTTGAATACCTTCCTCACCTCCACCTCACAACACTAATACTATCCTGCATCGCGCGCGGCGGACACACTGCGCTCTGATTGGTCGCCGTCTGGACGAGTCCACTGCGCGAGCGCCGCTGAAACAAAGCTGTGGCGAGAGGGGTGAGCGGAGCGAGGCAGTGAGGGACGAGTCCATTGAGAACGAGGTTACGTTGACACAAATATTCGTCACTCCCTAGGCCGAGTCAAGTCAGACGACAGCCTTACGCCACGCGGCTGTAACTGTGGTTGACTGGAATGTCGGAGATTCCGTGTTTGACTTGTCATACTGCTATCGATTACGGCAGAAATTCCGTTGAGTCGATGTCGGAATAGAAATGCAGGTAAATGTGTAGTCATGGCGGCTTGCACGAGGAAGTGTGGTGGAAACGAGATTTTATAAAGAAGAAGAAAAGAAAAAACCCAGAAAAGAAAAGGGAAGTCATGAAGTTATTAAACGTTGAGAACTTGCAGACGAGTAGACAATGACGGTGCATTTTCTTCCCGGTTAAATTTGGGGTTTGGGTTTTGGTATGATAAGGAACGCCCCCCCCCCCCCCCCCCACCTCCCATCCTCCACACAATCTTATTATGTGACACACTTACTCCTCCTCTACTCTCTAACCTCAACTTGAAATTATTCAAAACCCCGACGGCGCAGATACATAGATATTTTATTTTTAGCGCCAAGCCCCCCCCCCCCCCCCCCCCCCCCCCCCCGGGTTCCTCGAAATAGCTCCCTTTCTGATTTCACCGCCTTCGATAGTTTAAGTTTGAAAAAGGATCTCTAGAGGACACTGCATGTGTTTATTTGATATATGTTTTGAAATATATATCGTGTGTGCGTGTGTGTGTGTGTGTGTGTGTGTGTGTGTGTGTGTGTGTGTGTGTGTGTGTGTGTGTGTGTGAGAGAGAGAGAGAGAGAGAGGAGAGTGTGTGTGTGTGTGTGTGTGTGTGTGTGTGTGTGTGTGTGTGTGTGTGTGTGTGTGTGTGTTCGCGCGCGTGTGAGTGCGCGCCGCACGCGCGTGCTCGTGTCTGTGTCTCTGTGTCTCTGTGAATGCCCTGTTTGCGTGTGCGTACGTGCATACTAGTAGTATGGTAACTTCAGGTCAGTCTTGTGGCCCACGTGACATACCCATTGTTCCAGTCAAAGGACAGGGCAGAAAGAACGTGCAGCACAGATGCCGAGTCTCGCAGCCTTGGGTACACACTAGATTACCTCTACACTGTTTCACTGACACAGCGTCGTCGACAGTTGACGTTGCCATAGATCAGATCAGCACTGACGGTCTGCCGATTCAGACAAAGAGGGACCCGGAGAAACGCCGCGTCACTCCCCGGCTACCCGCTTAGGCTAATTAAAAGGTCAGCACGACCCCATTACGTCACCGCTGCCTCACGTGATCTGCAGCTGACACGCAGACATTGAATAATGCCACTGTCTGTGAGCTGAACCCAACAGATGGTTACACTGCAAAAGTGCAAACTCGCGTCACGAGCTGTCCTTAAAAGCTAGTTCCCTGGATCTGTTCTGTCTTAAAAACTATGTTTGGGACTTTCTTTGTTTTAATGTATCTAGGATTACATTGTTTACATTGCCACACGAGCCATTTATGTGTGTTATACACACCTCAGTCTTCTAGTATTTTTTCAGTGTCTTCTGATGACTCACCGTACAGGGGAGAAAATTAACTCTCGAAAGACGGCGTGTGTGTGTGTGTGTGTTGTGTGTGTGTGTGTGTGTGTGTGTGTACGTGCCTGTGTGCACAACAACAAAGACCCGAGTCGCCTACGGTAACTCTCACCCGGCAGGCGAGTAAATACAAGGTCCATAAACTCCACCACACACACACCACACGCACGCACACACGCACGCACGCACGCACGCACGCACGCACGCACGCACGCACGCACGCACGCACGCACGCACGCACGCACGCACGCACACACACACACACACATCTAATGAAATATGAAATATAGGTTGTTTTGTTCGAACAACTCGCACCACACCGGCTGCAAGCATCGACTACAGGACATTCCCCTTACCCTAACACCCCCGTCTCCCTCCCCTCTCACTCCCCATCTCTCCCCCTCCCCTCCCTCGCCTCTCCCTCCTCCTCCCCCATCTCCCCTCCTCCCTCGCGCCCCACAAGTGTCGGCCACAGTTGATTACATCACAAACACCCCTAGCGTCTTCCTTTTGTGTCCTGACGGAAAACGGACTGTTGGGCCTGTCTGTCCGTTTTCCAGGATGTGGTGTATCCATCTATGGCAGAGACACAGGGTAGGCCAACATTTGATGCACACAAATACACACACACACGCATGCACACACGTACGCACGCAGTCCCACACCACCAAACACACGCACCCCGCACGCACGCGCAACCGCACGCACACGGCACGCACGCACACCATACACCCACACACACACACACACACACACACCACGCGCACAGACGACACACAAAGGGACGCACAGATATCACACACACTCACACACTGACACACGCATGCATACACACACTGACACACTATACTAAACCCACGACACACACACACACACCAAAACACAACACAACACACACCACACACACACACACAACACACACAACACACACCACACACACACACACCCACACACACACACACACACACACACACACACACACACACAAACACATTACCAGCTGCAGATGCACGTGTACAAAATGATGTAGTCTGCATCCTGTTTGGTGAAACTCGCAGGCTGAACTCGAGAATCTTTTTTTTTCTTTCTTTTTTAAATTTGAACAACAAAGCGGGCTAAGCTGTCCCGCTGAGCTAGAGTTGCAGAGGAGAATAATGAATGAATGAATGAATAAACTTTATTTTACGAGGGGAGTGGAGAAGACTCGAGGTCTTTCTACATCCAGCCCTCGCCCATGAGGGAAAATACTATTAAAGGATACAATGAGCTACAGTAGAAGGAGAGAGAAGAGAGAGAGAAAGAGAGAGAGAGAGAGAGAGAGAGAGAGAGAGAGAGAGAGAGAGACTTCATCGATTTTTGTGTTTTTTTTTTTTTGTTTTAATTTAAAAAAATCCACACATGGACATAGAGGACACTCACAAACAGCAAACGTCACAACTCCCTCATAAAAAGAATATTATTCACAGCTGAAGACACGATAATTATAGACCACAGAATAGATAGTATATTATTCGCGGCAGTGACACGTGTCTGTCTGCACGGACCGAACCCGTGACCTAACTAACCTACGACGGTATAATCTACATCATATCTAGCGTGCTGAGGCCAATCAGACCATCCATCAACACCTGAACATGGATCAAGTTCCTCAGCACTCCGCACAGGCAAACTGATGTATGTGTGTGTGTTGTGTGTGTGTGTGTGTGTGTGTGTGTGTGGTGGGTTGGTGTGTTTGTGTGTGTGTGTGTGTGTTGTGTGTGTGGTTGGGGTGTATGTGTGGGGTGTGGGGTGTGTGGTGTGTGTGTGTGTGTGTGTGTGTGTTGTATGTTGTGTTGTGTGTGGTTTGTGTGTTGTTTGTTGGTGTGTAGTGGGGTCGCCAACACAAAGACCGAGGGCGCCACGTCACCCTCACCGGCAGCGAGGAAATACAAGGTACGTAAACTCCACACACACCCCACACACACACACACAAAGCACGCACGCACCGCACGCACGCACGCACGAGCACGCACGCACGCACGCACGCACGCACTGATACACACACGTACACACACACAGAGCATACACTCAAACCACACACACACACACACACAACACACACAACACACACACACCACACACTACACACACACAACAACACACACACACACACACACCACAAACACACACCACACACAAAACGTAGCTACGCACGCACGCACGCACGCATACACTGACACACACACACGTACACACACACAACCACCACACCACCACCACACCACACTAAAATACACACACACCACGCACGCACGCACGCACGCACGCACGCACGCACGCACGCATACAGTGACACACACACTCACCACACACACACCACCGCAACAGCACGCACACGCACGCACGCACGCACGCACGCACGCACGCACGCACGCACGCACGCACCACACACAACACCCCACACACACACACACCACACCACACCACACACACAACAATCCCACCAGCTCGCAGATGCACGTGTATAAAATGATGTAGTTTGCGATCCGTTGGTGAAACTCGCAGGCTGAACTCGAGACATCTTTTTTTTTTTCTTTTTTAAATTCTGAAAACAAAGCGGACTAAGCATGTCCAGCTGAGCTAGAGTTGCAGAGAGAAGAATGAATGAATGAATGAATGAATGAATAAACTTTATTTTACGAGGGTAGTGGAGAAGACCCCGAGGTCTTTTTTACATCCAGCCCTCGCCCATGAGGGAAAATACTTTTTAACTAAGGATCAATGAGCTACGTATAAAAAGAGAGAAAAGAGAGAGAGAGAGAGAGAGAGAGAGAGAGAGAGAGAGAGAGAGAGAGAGAGAGAGAGAGAGAGAGAGAGAGAGACTTCATCGATTGTGTCGTTTTTTGTTTTTGTTTTAATTTAAAAAAATCCACGACATGGAGCATAGACGTGACACTCACAATCAGCAAACGTCACAACTCGCCTCATAAAAAGAATATTATTCACAGCTGAAGACACGATAATTATAGACCACAGAATAAATAGTATATTATTCGCGGCAGTGACACGTGTCTGTCTGCACGGACCGAACCCGTGACCTAACTAACCTACGACGGTATATATCTACATCATATCTAGCGTGCTGAGGCCAATCAGACCATCCATCAACATCCGGCATGGATCAAAGTCTCAGCACCCAATAGCAAACTGATGTGTGTGTGTGTGTGTGTGTGTGGTGTGTGTGTGTGTGTGTGTGTGTGTGTGGTGTGTGTGTGTGTGTGGTAGTAGGTGTGTGTGTGTGTGAGGTAGGTAGGTGTGTAGGTGTGTGTAGGTGTGTGTGTGTGCAGGTGTACGCATGTGTGTGCGCAACAAGACCTCGAGTCGCCTTACGGTCACCCTCACCCGGCATGAGTAAATACAAGGTACGTAAACCCACCACACACACACACACACACACACGCACGCACGCACGCACGCACGCACGGCATCGCACGCACGCACGCACGCACGCACGCACGCACTGATACACGTACACACACACACGCACGCACACTCATTACAATACACACACACACACACACACGTAGCTACGCATACGTACGCACGCACGCACACTGACACACACACGTACACACACACACACACAATAACACACACACATACACACACACACACGCACGCACGCACGCACGCACGCACGCACGCATACAGTGACACACACTCACACACACACACACACACGCACACATCGCACGCACACGCACGCACGCACGCACGCGCACGCGCACGCACGCACGCACGCACGCACGCACGCACGCACGCACGCACACACACACACACACACACACACACACACACACACACACACACACACACACACACACACACACACACATCTACCAGCTCGCAGATGCACGTGTATAAAATGATGTAGTTTGCGATCCTGTTGGTGAAACTCGCAGGCTGAACTCGAGACATCTTTTTCTTTTTCTTTTTTTAAATTCTGAACAACAAAGCGGACTAAGCATGTCCAGCTGAGCTAGAGTTGCAGAGAGAGAATGAATGAATGAATGAATGAATGAATGAATGAATGAATAAACTTTATTTTACGAGGGTAGTGGAGAAGACTCGAGGTCTTTCTACATCCAGCCCTCGCCCATGAGGGAAAATACTATTAACTAAGGATACAATGAGCTACAGTATGAGAGAGAGAGAGAGAGAGAGAGAGAGAGAGAGAGAGAGAGAGAGAGAGAGAGAGAGACTTCATCGATTGTGTCGTTAATTATTATTTTAATTTAAAAATCCACGACATGGAGCATAGACGTGACACTCACAATCAGCAAACGTCACAACTCGCCTCATAAAAAGAATATTATTCACAGCTGAAGACACGATAATTATAGACCACAGAATAGATAGTATATTATTCGCGGCAGTGACACGTGTCTGTCTGCACGGACCGAACCCGTGACCTAACTAACCTACGACGGTATATATCTACATCATATCTAGCGTGCTGAGGCCAATCAGACCATCCATCAACACCTGAACATGGATCAAAGTTCCTCAGCACTCCTGCACAGGCAAACTGATGTGTGTGTGTGTGTGTGTGTGTGTGTGTGTGTGTGTGTGTGTGTGTGTGTGTGTGTGTGTGTGTGTGTGTGTGTGTGTGTGTGTGTGTGTGTGTGTGTGTGTTCAACTTCTGAACCCAGTGCAAGAAGGAACATTAGGCGTTACATCCACACAATCATGAGGTTTAGTAGGGGCCAGTAGACCAGGGGTGATGGGGTGGGAGGGAAGGGGAGAGAAGGAGGGTGGAGGTAGGGGGAAGGAGAGGTGAGTGTGTGGGAAGGAGGGAGGAAGGCTGAGGGTGGGAGAGTGAGGGAAGTGGGGGGGAAGGGGGAGACGGGGAAGGGGGAGGAAAGTGAGAGAGAGAAATCGAAGGGGTGGAGGTCGGGGGAGTGGGGGAGGTAGGGTGACGGAGGTGGGGTGTAGACATACACTCAGTGAGCTGCAAATTATTTAGGAGCTCATGTGCAATACTATTAATGGGTGTATGTCTCGTCATCACTAGCCAGACGGGAATTGTGATTTAACAACATAATTATGTTTGTTGATCGCTGGGAGACATTGTGTGTTGACGGACGTTAGCATCCAAGAACTAACTAACTAACTAACTAGTCTGTGAGAGAGGACGTTAAACTCCAAGAACCAACTAACTAACCAATCCAAGTAACTGAACGAAAACCGGATGAACTAACTAACTAACCGACCGACCGACTATCACCGGGCTGACTTAATGACGACTTGCTGGTTGACTTATCGACTGACCACTGACTGACTGACTGACTTACTGATTGACTGACTGACTGACTGACTAAATAACTGCAAGTTAAGACGGAGAGCTGTGCTCTAAGCAATTTAGTGTTTCAAGAAGCATCGGGGCAAAGGTGGCAAATTGTCCCGTGTCCATAAACCACAACCTTTGAAGAGCAACAAGTCAAGCAATGAGATACACCCGTAACTAAATATCTCAGAGAGATACCCTTCTTCTTTCGTGCTGCTTTACGTCCACAGAAACCATGGGGCTTATTAGGGACGGGAGAATGGAGGGGGAAGAGGGAGATTGATACCTATCGCTACACTGTTACCGCCAGCATGGCTCCTGCATTAAGATGTTTCATTAACTGTGAGCGACAAAGTCAGGAGAGAGTGTCCATGAACCACAACCTTTGTGAAGAGAACGGACAGCCGAAGCGGAATCGAACCGAGGTCCCTCTGCTTACCAGCCTAACGCCTTACGGCTAGGCCACACCGGCTCACAGAGATACCCGTACCCAGTGCTGTATTCATACGCTAGGGATGTTTGATACAGTGACAGCTGAGCGTCGATCTGTTGCCGTTGGCTTTCCCTCGGAGAAAATGAGTCAGTGGCTTGACTATGATCGGAGGGGACCGGCCAGAGCCAACAGAAATCACCTCATTCTATTCTGTCTGTCTCTGTCTATGTGTGTGTGTGTGTGTGTGTGTGTGTGTGTGTGTGTGTGTGTGTGTGTGTGTGTGTGTGTGTGTGTGTGTGTGTGTGTGTGTGTGTGTGTGTGTGTGTGTGTGTATGTGTGCGTGTATTCGTGTATGTAAGCGTGTATATCTGTCGGTGTGGATCCTACAATATTTAAGATTCTGTTTGTTTGAAATGTATGTTAATGTGGTTTTTGTCATAAGATGTTTGTACAGCGCAGTGAGTTTAACTCTGGATAGAGAACAGCGCTTTATAAGAGTTTTATTATTATTATTATTATTATTATTATTATTATTATTATCATCATCCCCTTAAAAATCTCCTTTCTTAATCCGTTTTATATTTAAGCGTTATTACCGGACATTATTATCTCGTTTCTCGTTCTGTCCGTCTGTTTGGCTGCCCATGTGGGTCTCAACAGCCACCACTGCGCCATCGCGCACCTGGACAACCTGATGATGGGCAGCGAGTACTTGGGGGGCGGCTTCAGTCCCGGAAAACGAAACACGGAGCTGCCGGAAGACATCAAGACCAGGGCGGATATGTAAGTTAGAGGTCCTACAACAGCGTAGGGGGGTTGGGAGGAGAGAGAGAGAGAGAGAGAGAGAGAGAGAGAGAGAGAGAGAGAGAGAGAGAGAGAGAGAGAGAGAGAGAGAGAGAGAGAGAGAGAGGAGGAGGAGGAGGAGGAGAGGAGGAGAGAGAGAGAGAGAGAGAGAGAGAGAGAGAGAGAGAGAGAGAGAGAGAGAGAGAGAGAGAGATGCATGTGACAGACAGACAGACAGACAGACAGACAGACAGACAGAGACAGAGAGACAGACAGACAGACAGAGACAGAGAGACAGAGAGACAGAGACAGAGAGAGACAGACAGAGAGACAGACAGACACAGAGACAGAGAAAGAGACAGAGACTGTGATGAGACAGACAGACAGACAGAGACAGAGACAGACAGACAGAGACAGAGAGTTGACAGTTAATCACATGGTACGGCGCTGGACGATAGTGATGGATGCAAACCAGTGACCGTTGCGAGGTGTACGTGTCAGTGTGGTTCACGACAATGACAAAAGCAGCCGAACAACTGCCCTTGCTGAAACTCATGCCCACTGCTACACTTGTATGCATTCTCCCTCCACCCCCTTCCTTTTCAGCTTCACTTTCCACCCCTCCCCAGGTCCTATATATAGCAACCGAAAGGTAGCACAGCCGACTCTGTGTGACTGTTGACTACACACAGTCACACAGTTCTTCAGCTGCTGGACCATTGACCATTCAGGAGATCCGAGGGGTGGGGTAGTGGGGAGGGGGGGAGGGGAGATGGCAAGCGGCGGGGGCAGAGGACTGGCCGAGGAGGTGGGAGTGAGTTGCATCTTACAGCTTGCAGCTTCACTCCTGGTGTACGTCAGGGGCGAATTCCTCACACTTTGTCATTGTTAGTCTTGTTCACCGCTGACTTGATTCCGAAGAGATGCCGGCGGAGACGGATCGAGGTCCGAGGAGATTGTCCAATCAAACCTCGACCCATTAGCTAATGTCCAACGCCGTGAGATGTGGCGTTCATTCTGTTGGAAATCTTTGGTTGGTTGGTTGTCCAGCACCGTGAAATCTAGCGTTCATTCTTTTGGAATCTTTGGTTGGTTAAACTCGTTTGTAACACCGAGCTGTCTCTAACAGGGTACTGGCGGAGACCGAGGTCCCAGGAGGTGGAGGGCGGGGGGGGGAGGGGGGGGATAGAGGGGGGAGGTATAACTATGTCTAACTATGTCCAATGCTACACTGTCACCACAATGCAAGCCGGTTTGGCCTAGCGGTAAGGCGGTAGGCTGGTAAGCGGAAGGACCTCGGTTCGATACCGCTTCGGCTCTCCTTTCTCTTCAAAAGTTGTGGTTTGTGGAGACTGTCTTGTGACTTTTTCCCTCACAATTAATGAAACATTAAAATGGCTCTCATCGCTGCCCATCTTAATGCAGGTCATTCTGGTGGTGACAGTGTAGCGATAGGTATATACTCCCTCTTGGTTTAAACAAAATTTTATTCATTCATCGTAATCATAAGCTGAACAAATAAGTACAGGAAACACCTCCATACCCCCTTCCTCCCATTCTCCCCGTCCCTAATAAGCCTTATGGTTTCTGTGGACGTTAAGCACCATTTTTACTTACTTACTGTCACCACAGAGTTCAGGAGCTGTGTGAAAGTCGAGGTGGCCGTCCTGGGCTCCCCGTCCTAATGAGCCTTATGGTTTCTGTGGACGTAAAGCAACATTGAACCATGCACACGCATTGGTCACAATTTGTCCCTAATATGTCAACCCGACATCCGAGGACATTAAGCTCCACATCATCATCGTCACTGTCACCACATAGTCCAGGCGAGATCAAGAGGAGGGAGGTGGAGCTGGACCCTCAAGAGAGCTCAGGAGAGATCAAGAGCAGGGAGGTGGAGCTGGGCTCAGAAAGTTGCACTTCTTTTTTGCTTCAGTTGTTACTCAACGGCGGTGCTACGGACATTGTCCTCGTGACGCTGCTCGGCACAGCAGTTGAGACAGCAGTTGCGCAGTACACTAGTTGCTACGCAATGGCGAGGGGACACCGCCTTAACACTTCCATTGTTCTGGCGGCGGTCCACGGCCTCCTCGGTCTTCCGGGTCGGTGCGCGCGGTCGAGCCTTCTCTCTCTCTCTCTCTCTCTCTCTCTCTCTCTCTCTCTCTCTCTCTCTCTCTCTCTCTCTCTCTCTCTCGCCGCCCACCCGTCCCGAATAAGCCATCTCGCTTCTGTGGACATAAAGCAAAATGTTTACTTGCTTACTATCGCCACTTGGATGATTTCTGCTTTAAGATGGGAGCGGTGTAAGCCAATTTTTTAACGTTTCGTTGATTGTGAAGGGCACAGTCACAAGACCGTGTCCTGCATACGCCACAACTTTTTGAAGAGATGGAGGGGTGTCAAAGCGGTGAATCGAACCGAGGTCCTTGCGGTCATGAGCTTAACGCTTTACCACTAGGCCGAAACGGCTCATCTCGGAGTGCTGGCGTATGCATGGACACAGTGCTTGTTATCATAGTGCCTGCAGGTGGCGTGGACAGAAAGAGTGTCTTCAGCCAGTGCCTGACGCTTTCCTGGCTGTGGGAATGACTGCACAGCGTCGAGTGTTGAGTTGTGCAGCGTTCCCTCTCAGTGCTTCTGCCTGTCTGCTTGTCTGTGTGTCTTTCACCCCCCCCCCCCCCACGCCCACACACACACAATCTCTCTCTCTTTCACACACACACACTCTCTCTCTCTCCTCTCACATCCTCTCTCTCTCCTCTCCTCTCTCTCTCTCTCTCTCTCACACACACACACACACACACACGCGCGCCGCACACACACTCCACTCTCTCTCTCTCTCTCTCTCTCTCTCTCTCTCTCTCTTCTCTCTCTCTCTCTCTCTCTCTCTCTCTCTCTCTCTCTCTCTCTCTCTCTCTCTCTCTCTCTCTCCACACACACACACACACACAGGGATTGGAGGAGGGGGGGGGGGGGGGGGGGTGGGGGTGTGTGTAGAGTGGAAGGGGACCTGCAGATTCCAAATTACTGCTATCACATTGTCAACACTGACAACTTCTTGTTAGTAAACCAGTCCTAGACACTTTACATCAGACAATAACTGTCGTAAATACTGTCTGTATCTTACGAGACCCCTCCCCCCAAAACAACAACAACAACAACTAACAAACAAACAAAATGTTTTTAAAATAATAATAATAATATTTTTTTAAATAATAAAAAAGAGAGAGAGAAAACGTCAACGGCAACCAGAACACCACCACCACCACCACCACCGGCGACGACAACGAGGCAGATGAAGCAAATGGATGAGGACTACCAGGGAAAGCGGAGTAAGAGAGGGAAACTGGAAGAGAGGAAGACAGAAAGGGAGGAAGACTAGAAGAGAGGAAGGGAGGGAGACTGGCAGAGAGGAAGATATGAAGTGAGGAAGACTGGAAGAGAGGAAGACTGGAAGAGAGGAAGACATGCAGAGAAGAAGACTGGAAGTGAGGAAGACAGAAGAGAGGAAGTCTGGAAGAGGGGAAGACATGAAGGGAAGAAGACAAGAAGAGGGGAAGACAAGAAGGGAGGAAGACAGGAAGAGAGGAACACAGAAAGGGAGGAAGAGTGGAAGAGCGGAAGACTGGAAGAGAGGAAGACAGAAAGGGAGGAAGAGTGGAAGAGAGGAAGACATGAAGAGAGCAACAGCAGCAGTCGTCAACTTCTTTCATTTCTGAGCTGACCCTATCATCCAATCTCCGCCATCGCCATTTCGTGTCCTTCAACACGAACACCCCATCTACACAACCTGACAGATACGAAGCAATCAACGACATAGTAAATGCAGAGAAAGTGCCCCCTCCACATCTTCTGCCCCTTTGTGTGCCCCCTCCCCCTCCCCTCTTCAAAAGAGAGAGAGATGGGGGGGGGGGAATGAGGAAGGGGGAAAAGAGAGAAGAGAGAGAGGAGGGGCGAGAGAGAGAGAGAAGGAGAGAGAGAGAGAGAGAGAGAGAGAGAGAGAGAGAGAGAGAGAGAGAGAGAGAGAGAGAGAGAGGAGAGGCAAGCAGACAGGCAGGTAGAGAGAGAGAGAGAGAGAGAGAGAGAGAGAGAGAGAGAGAGAGAGAGAGAGAGAGAGAGAGAGAGAGAGAGAGAGAGAGCAGGATGCTGACTAATTTAACTGATTTGATTACGTAATACCTCTCCCCGCGGGTCGCGCTCACCTCTCCGCAGACACGCATCACCTGTCAAGCCTGGGCAATTAACAAATCTAATGAAACGACACGGTCTGCTGAGCACGGTGACTCACAGCTGAAACACTCCATTGCATCCCGAACTAATGAGACTCGCGTGAAGTTGGTGACACTTGACGTTTGGCTGTGAAACAGCCCAGACAGAATCGTTTGGCTTTAGGACAGCAGGCACAATCGTTTGTCTGTGGGACGTTAGACATGATCGTTTGTTAACGAGGCAACACAGAAAAAATCCTTTGGGTTTAAGACAGCAGACACAATCGTTTGGCCTTAAGACAGCAGGCATAATCATTTTGCTTTAAGACAGCAGACATAATCATTTTGCTTTAAGACAGCAGGCACAGTCGTTTGTCTGTGAGACGTTAGACATAATCATTTGGCTTTAAGTGCTGTTTTGTGGCTTGAAAAAGGGGCTTACTCCGAAAATTCGTTTGTTCTGTTTTGCTATAATAAATAGTCTTCTTTTTAATCTTGTTTTGATCTTGTTTTAGAACGCTAGCAGTCATAATTGTTTCGGATTTAAGACAGCAGACAGAATCGTTTGGCAGAAGGGATACCGAAATAAGAGTCAGCAGAGAAAGTTGAAACCTGGAGAAGAAAATTCTCAAACCTCTCCTGTAGGACTCGAACCCGCGACCGTTCGATCACGAGTCCGGCGCTCTAACCACTGAGCTATTATCAGAAATCTAAGACCAGCGGCCCTAATTTGTTCTGGATATTGGTTGGTTGAAGTGTTGCTTTACGGCCACAGAAACCGTAGGCTTATTAGGGACGGGAGCCCAGGACGGCCACTTTGTCTTTCACACAGCTCCTGAGCTCTGTATCTGGATATGCCGCCATTGTCACCAACACTCTATCTACAGTTCACGGTTGCCTCCCCTCAAAGTCGTTAGTGTCGTCATCACTCATCAGGAGTGTCAGAGTGAGAATTTCGTCCACATGCACGGTATGTCATCAGACCCATCATTGCTCCGTAACCTAAGCCCAGCACGGTAAACCTGTGTCGCTACATACCATCATTGTCATGGAAATCCCAGCTCTATGACCTAAGCGTGGTTAGTATGCAGTCATTGCCACAGGAAGTCTACGTTCCTTCGCCAGCTTTGTGCGCGTGAAGCCTCGGGTCTGGTGCTCACTGTCGTCACAGTCCGAGGGCAAATGACCGATCAGTGTCAGAGTGCATGCAGCCAGCCTAAAACTGACCGTCGCTGTCAGCTGTCCGTGACGTCGAGAGCCGGTTTGGCCCAGCGGTCACTGGACATCACAACAACGTAACAAAACCGCTGATGATGTGATGCTTAATGCCCTCAGATGTCAGTTGACATATTAGGGACAAGTTGTGACCAATGCCGAAACACGGTGCAATAATTCTTTACGTCCACGGAAACCAGAAGGCTCGTTAGGACGGACAGCCCAGGACGTCCACCTCGACTCTCACACAGCTCCTGAACTATGACAAAACAGCTCAACCAAAAGCGGATAAGAACCCCGCGTCTCATAATTATGTCACCGTTTAACTGCTGTTTAAGTGTTGTTTTGTACCTTGAGAAAAGGGGCTAAGCCTGAGAATTACATGTTGTGTTTTAAGTTTGTCATGATAAACGGCGTTTTTTGTTTGTTTTGTTTTTAACCTTTCACGTGTTTGGCCTAGCGGTAAGGCGTTAGGCTGGTAAGCAGAAGCACTTCAGTTCGATTCCGCTCTTGCTGTCCTCACTCTTCATATTTGTTGTTTATGGACACCGTCTTAATTGTGACAATGCCCCTCACAATTAATGAAACATTAAAATGGCTCTCATCGCTGCCCATCTTAATGCAGGAGTCATTCTGGTGGTGACAGTGTAGCGATAGGTACAGTCTCCTTCTTCCCCGGCCTCCGAGGATCTCGGTGATGATGAAGTGTTGCTTATGTCCTCAGACGTCAGTTGACATTTAGGACAAGTTTGACCCAAAGCCGAAGCACGGTTCAATATAGCTTTACGTCCACAAAACACAGAAGGCTCGTTAGGACGGACAGCTCAGGACGGCCACCTCGACTCTCACACAGCTCCTGAACTATGGGATCTCGGTCCCCGCCAGGACCTCTTTAAAGACAACTCGGCGTTAAACAACTTTAACCAACCAACCAAAACCATCTGTGCGGCCGTGAGCCGGTTTGGCCAAGCGGTAATGAGCTAGGCTGGTAAGTGGTCGGGTATCAGTTCGGTTCGGTCTTCCAAATTGTGGTTTACGGACACTGTCATGTCTAGTAAACGGACGACGGAGGTTCGATTCCTCGCTCCAGCTCTCCGTTCTCTTCAAAGGCTGTGGTTTATGGACACCCTCTTGTGATTTGCCCCTCAAAATTAAACATCAAAACGGCTAACACCACTGCCCATCTGGATGCAAAGCCGTCCTGGTGTTGACTGTGTATCGTTAGGTATCCCCGTCCCTAATAGTCCTTATAGTCTCTGTGGACGTAAAGCAACATTTAACTTGAAATTCTGAATCGCATACGACAAGAATGCAATGAGTCTGCTCGAGAGCGGAAAATAGCTCTAGATAAAAGCGATCAACAAGATCAACAAGTCCAACGAAAGAACGAACACCGTCGTATGATTCAGCCCCTCACAGTTAATCAAACTTTAAAACGGCTGACAGTGCTGACTGCCTTGATGCAAAGTCAGTCAGACAGTTTCTCGTTAGGTGTACAATTCCCCGCCCCCCCCCCCCTCTACCCCCCCCCCCCCCCCCCCCCTTCTTGCCGCAGAAGTAAGTAACATGTACTTACGTCCACGCCACCATAAGGCTTATTAGGGGGGGGGAGGGGGCACGGAGGTGGGGGGACAGGTAGATTATATACCTGTCGCTACACTGTCACCACCAGAATGACTTCTGCATTAAGGTGGGCAGCGATGGGAGCCATTTTAATGCTTCATTAATTGTGAGGGACAAAATCACAAGACGGTGTCCACGGACCACGACTTCTGAAGATAAAGGAGAGCCGAAGCGGATTCGAACCGAGGTTACCCTCTGCTTTCCAGCATAACGACTTACCGCTAGGCCAAACCGGATCACTTTCTCGGTCCCCTGCCGATACACCAACCCATAATTATGCGGCTAATGACCCACATTTTTGTGCCGTATGTGCAGTGGTCCACAAAGACTTGACACGACAGCTTCCGGTCGTTCATTTTGGGCTCTGACGTCAATGGGCATGGCTGCCACAGACTTACGTCGTCTTCGGTCCGAGCCCCACATCTGTCTCGCGACAAGGGTTCGCTTGTTCTCCGGCAGCCTCTGAATCATGTTGCTGTTGTTGTTGTTGATGCTCGACAGGAGAGCATGCGATGGGTCCGTGTCGCAGGACACACCATCACCCATCAAGGGAAAACTTTTCGTTTAAAGGAACTAGCATCTTCTTCTTCTTCTTCTTCTTCTTCTTTTTCTCCTCCTCCTCCTCCTTCTTCTTCTTCTTTGTTGCTGTTTGGTTGGGTTTTGTTTTTGTTTTTGGTTTGTTTTTTTTTCCTTTTTTTTTGTTGTTGTTTTTTGTTGTTGTGTTTTGTTGTGGTGTGGTGTGGTGTGTGTTGTGTGTGTGTGTGTTTGTGTGTGTGTGTGTGTGTGTGTTTTGGGTTGTGTGTGTGTGTGGTTTTTAAAAATTTTTTTTTGTTTTTTTTAAGGGTTTTCCCAAACAGGGTTTTAAAACAAAGAAATCAGTCTGTCCTTAAAAAAAAATTTTTTTAAAAAAGAAGGGGAAAATTTGTGTGTTTGAATGAGTGAATTGGTGGTTAGGCGCTATTTGGCTGGAAAGGGCAAAGGATCTAGGTTTCGATTCCGCTTCGGGTTTCCCCCTGTTCTCTGTTTAAAAACTGTGGTCTGCGGACACTCCATTTTTTGCCCCCCCGATTAACGAAACATTAAAACGGCTCTCTCGCTGCCCACCTTAATGCAGGAGCATCCTGGTGGTGACAAAGTTACATGTACACTCCCTCTTCCCCCACCTCCTGGGATCTCGGCACCCGTAGGACCTCTTCGGGGACACTCGGCGTTAAAAAATTTTAAACAACCAACCAAACCAGCTTTTTGGGTGTTGCTGTTTTTGTTCGTTCTTTCGTTGCCCTTTTTTCCCCTTGTGCCGGAAACCAACCAGGGGGAGGGGAGAGGGGGCAGGGGGAGGAGGGGGGGGGGAAGGGGGGGGTGGTGAGGATTTTCACCAGCACATTATTTCTGCATTAAGAAGGGCGGCGGCGAGAGCCGCTTTAATGTTTTTCATTCGTTGCGAGGGGCAACCCCGAGGTCAAGGCAGTGCCCATATATTATCCCACAACTTTGGAAGAAAAAGGAAAAGAGCCGAAGCGTCCGCCTACCTGCCTAACCCTTACCGCAAACCCAAAACCGGCTCACCGTCGTGATGAACCTTCCGGAGACGACAGACGTTCACAGATCACGCATTTTTTAAGAGAACGGAGAGCCGAAGGGGAAAATCGAACCGACGTCGCCGCTTCCCCCCGCCCCCGGGGGAAACCGGGCTTTTCTCCTTTTTTTTGGTTAAGGTTAACGCCGAGTTTCTCCGGAGGTCTGGGGGGGACCGGGGTTGGGGGTGGGGGGAAGGTGAGATATACTAACCCCACACTGTCCCCCCAAAGGATTTTCCCCCTTAAATTAGATGGGCGCGATGAGAGCCATTTCAATGTTTTTTTTAATTGTGGGACAAGTCACAAGACATACAGCAAATTTTGAAAGTTTAAGCCGAAAGGGAAATCGAACCGAGGTCCTTCTGCTTACGAGCCTAGCGCCCTACCGCTAGACCAAACCGGCTCAAGTTCTTATGTCTTCTTTTGTGTTCCTTCTTATCGTTGGCGGGAGCTGCCACAAGATTCATTTTTGTCGCGACAAAATACTTGTGGCAGCTCCCGCCAATGATGCTATCCTTCTGTTATGGAAGTAGTAGGTCTGCACTATTTTCGGGGTTCGAATCGTGGACGTGACCCACTGACTCTTGGGGGGCTACAGTTCAGGTCAAGGACAGTTAACGCAAAAGATTATGTTGTGGGTCTCTTTTGTCTTTTTTCGGCGGGGAAAAAAAAAAGGAGAGCATATTAAGGAAAGAATGTGACTGACGTCAATTGGGCGGTGGTGCTAAATCTTTCTCTCTCTCTCTCTCTCTCTTTTTCTCCCCTCTCCTCTCCCTTCCCCCCCTCTCTCCTCTTCTCCCTTCTCTCCCCCTCTTCTCCTCTCCTCCCCCCTTCTCTCGCCTTTTCTTCCCTTTTTTTCTCTGTGTCTCTGTCTCTCTCTGTCTCTGTCTTTCTCTCTCTGCTCTGTTTTCTGTCTGTCTTCTGCTGTCCGTCTTCTGTCTGTCTGCTCTGTCTCTCTCTCTGTCTCTCTCCTCTCTCTTTCCCTCTCTCTCTCTCTCTCTCTTCCTCTCTCTGTCTCTCTCCTTCTCTCTCCCCTCTCTCTCTCTCTCTCTCTCTCCCCTCCCCCCCAAAATTTTCCCAAAATCCCCCAAACAACCATTAACTCACAGCTTGTGTTTTGCGTGCGTGCGTGTGTGCGTGTGGTTTTGGGGGGTGCCCGTGCGTAGTGCGTCATGGTGTGCTGGGCGTGTGTGCGCAGTGTGTGTGTGTGTGTATGTGGTTTTTGTGGGGTGTGTGTGGTGTGCGTGCATGCGTGCGTGCGTGGTGTTTTGGTGGTTTGCGTGCGTGTTGTGTTGTGTGTGTGTGTTGGGGTTTTGTTGTGTGTGTGTGTGTGTGTGTGTGTGTGTTGGGGCGTGCGTGCGTGTGTGCGTGCGGGTCCCTGCTCCCTTCGTGCCTGCGCGTGTCTGTGTGTGGCGGGGCCTGCATGAGATGTATTTTTGGGGTATAGCCGACCATGTCCTTTTTTAACTGGCATGCAGTGACTTTTGGATACCTCGCCTTTGTTTCCGGGCCTGCAGGTGCAATGATCTGGGCCATCAAGCAGCAGCCGATTCACCCATCAAAGTCACTCCCCCACCAAAAAGAACGCCAAAAATTCCCCGCCACAACCCCCTTCCCCCCCCCCCCCCCCCCCCCCAAAACCCCACCCCCCCCCCCCCCAAAACCTTTTTCCCCCCCTCCCCCCCTCCCCTTTTCCCCCCCCCCCAAAACCCACCCCCCCCCCCCCCCCCCCCCCCCGAACATCCTTTTCCCCCCCCCCCCCCCCCCCCCCCCCCCCCCCCCCCCCCCTCTCCCTCCGCCCCCCCCCCCCCCCCCCCCCCCCTCCCCCCCCCTCCCCCCCTTCCCCCCCCCCCCTCCCTTCCCCTCCCCCCCCCCTTCCTCTCCCTCCCCTCTCCCCCCCCCTCCCCCCCCCTTTCAAATTTTCTTTCCCCCTTTCCCCTCCCTCCCCCCCCCCCTCCCCCCCTTCCCCCCCCCTTCCCCCTTCCCCATCCCCCCCCCCCCCCCCCCCCCCCTCTCCTCCCCCCCCCACCCCCCTTCCCCCCTTTCCCCCTCCCCCCCCCCCCCCCTCCTCCCCCTTCCCCCCCCCCCCCCCCCTCCCCTCCCCCCCCCCACCCCCCCATTGTGGTTAGCTGATTTTGGAGAAAGGGCACCCTCAACCATCAGACGAAAATTAACCTATTTAAAAGGAAAGTTTTTGGGGAAAGGGGTGGGGCCCCTGTGGACTCTCCCCGACAGTATAGATACACTCTAGAACTGGACTAAACTGACCACCAAGGCTTGGGCCGTGTCACAGCACACTGACATCACAGCACACTGACCACCAGGGCTACATACAGATGTTGTTATGCGCTGTGTAGTTAGGTGGGGAATATCATCAGCCGTCATATGCTAACTGCACAACAGCATCCACCCTCCAGAAACTGAAATGACTTCTCAAGAAACTGAGATAAAGACGAAGGAGGAGGAGGAGGAGGAGGAGGAGGAAGAGAAGAAGAAGAAGAAGAAGTATTTGTAAAGCGAAATTTTATCCATAAGACAAAAACAAACAAAGCGCGCGCGCGCACAACAGCCCAAAACACCGCCCCACCACCACCACCACCACCACGCCCCAAACACACACACACCACACACAACACACAACACACACACACCACCCACGAAACGCACGCACGCACGCACGCACGCACGCAGCACGCACGCACACACACCACACAAAGCCCCGCACCCCGCACCAACATCCCCCCCCACCCCCCAGCACGCACGCACGCACGCACCACACAGCATTCTACTATAAAGTTTAATTACACAGCCAAATCCCCCGAAACTGTGTATGCGACATGTCCATGTGGCGGGATACTAAAGGAACTCGCACACGAAAACCCGCCACCCCATCCGGGAATGCGTTCGTAGCGTACAGCTACGTATACTGAATGACCCGCTCAGTGTTCGCATGGGGACCCCTAAAAACAATTCTCACTTTACGGTTGGGGGGGGGTGGGGTGGGGGTTGGGGGTAGGGGGGGGGGGGGGAGGGGGGGGGGGGGAATAAACCGGAAAAGTGAAAACAGACAGGCAAATCCTTGACAAAAAAGCAAACTAAAGAGTTATACAGTTAGTTATACTTTAAACGTTACAACACTAAAAGGAGCTAGGAATTCCTATCATTATCCCCAGGCCTTTATTTAACAAAAAACAAAACGAAACAAAAAAACCACCCCCCAAAAAGTGGCGACCATGTCTTTTGTTTTTGTAATTGTTTTACGTATTTGAGCGCTGATTTAATTCCTTGTGGGAACAACACAAAACACAACACAACACACAAAACACACACACCAACACCCCACACACCCCACCCCCACACACACACACAAAACACAACACCACACACACCACACACCCAAAACACACACACAACACACACCACACCAAACACACCACAACACAACCACACACAAACCAAACCCACACACACACACAACACACACACACACACACACACACAACCCCCCCCCCCCCCCCCCCCCCCCACCCCACACGCACAAAACGCCAAAACACACACAACCCCCGGGGAAAAAACAAACAAACAAACAAACAACAAACACCACACACACCAACACACACACACACACCCCACCACACACACCCCAAAACACCCCACACACACACACACACACAACACCCCAAAACCCAAAACCCCACCACACACCACCCCCCACCACACACACACACACACACACACACCCCCCACAACACACAAAAACCAAACGCCACACCACAAAAACCCTACCCCTTTGTTGAAACAAACAAACAAACAAACAAAAAAACAACACACCACACAACACACACCCCACACACACACACACAAAACACACACAAACACACACACCACACACACACACACACACCACACACACAAACCACCCCCCCCCCCCACCCCCACCCCCAAAAACCCCACACACACAACACACTGCCCCCCCTTGGCGACGAAAAAAACCAAAAATTTTGGGCATCCGAAATTAGCAGTACATAAGACCCTGGCGTTGTTGTTTCCCACAAAACCCCCCAGCCCCTCATCAACCCCCCCCCCCCCACCCCCCCACCCCCCACCTCCTCCACCCTAATCTCCCCCCCAACCATTAATTCACAGCTCGTTGGTCGTTGTTGACGTTTCAGTCTGTCTGCGCGAGCTACGCGGTGTCGTGTGGACCGTACAACGACCCAATGAAAACAAATCGCTGTCAGTCGGAGGAAAATTTTTGTGGTTCTTTTTTTTCTTCTTCTTTTCTTTCTTTCTTTCCTTTTTTCTTTCTTTCTTTTCTCCTCCAAAACCCCCCCTGGCCTGTTGTAAACAAGGACCGGGGGGTGAAAAGGCCGTCACAGAACAATGACCCGTGGCCTAGCTGTAAACCCCAGGAGAGAAGAGAGAGAGAGAGAGAGAGAAAAGAAGAGAGAGAGAGAGGAGAAAAGAGAGGAGAGAGAAACACACGCAGACACACGCGAAAAAAAAGAGAAGAAAAAGAGAGAGGAGAGAGAGAGAGAGAATAAAAAGAGAGGAGAGAAAAGGGGAGAAAAGAGGGGAGAGAGAGAAAGAGAAAAGAGGAGAGAGAGAGAGAGAACACACGCAGGACAAAAATAAGGGAAAAAAAAATTTAAAAAGGAGAGAGAGAGAGAGAGAAAAGAGGAGGAGGGAAAAAGAGAAGAGGGGAGAGGAGGAGAGAGAGAGAGAAAAAAAACCACGCAGGCAACAAAACGCAGGAGAGAGAGAAAAAGAGAGACAGCCAAAACAAACAGACCAGAAAACCACAGACAAACAGAACCCCCACAGGAGACAAGAAGGAGGACAGACAAAACCCGACAAGCCAAAGGAGAGGGGAGAGGGGGGAGAGGAAGGGAAGGGGGAGAGAAAAAAAGGGGGGAGAAAGGGGAGAAAAGAGATGAGAGAGAGGAAAGGGAAGGGAAGGGGAGAGAAAAGAGAGAGAGAAGAGAGGAAAAACTCGAATTGTAGTTTAGGGTTTTAGGGCAAATATTGTCTAAAAAAAACTAGTTTCCCTTGCAAACAAAGGGGAAAAGAGAGAGAGAGAGAGAAAGAGGAGAGAGAGAAAAGAGGAGAGGAGAAGAGAGAGAGAGAAAAAGATTTTTATAATCGTCCCCTTTAAATGGGGGGAAATTTAAAACGGCTTAACTGCCCCCCCTCTTGTTTTGATGGAAATGAAAAGCCGTTGGGCATCTTTCACTGTTGGCTATAGAACGAAAGCTGCCTATATAATATCGTTTCCAGCAAAACAAGGTGGCAGGCCAACTAAACTTCCGCCACTGAACCGACAATTATGGGGGGTTGTTGTTTGTTGTGTGTGTGGGTTTTTGGGTTGGGGGGTTTTGGGGGGTTGGTTTTTTTTTTTTTTTTTGGTTGGGGGTTTGGTGGTTTTTGGGGGGTGGTTTTATGTGGGGGAAAAGGGGGTTTTTTGGGGAGTTTTTTAGGGTTTTGGGTTTTGGTTGTTTTGTGTGTGTGTGTGTGTGTGGGGGGGGGAGGGAGAGAGAGAGGGGAAGAA
>JABMCL010001836.1:1105000-1107500 GCA_018857735.1 Alviniconcha marisindica | reverse complement strand
TAGGCCTATTTTTTTAGACCAGTGACTTCACTCTGTTCCTGCTCACGGAGGCAGCGAACCAAAGGAGCATTGTTAGGGGAAGTAACTTGACTCGCTCCAGAGTTAATTCCCTTGGTCTGGATCTTTGACGCTGCTGGCACAGTTCGTCAGTGATTGCATATAGATAGCCTACTACAGCAATGGCAGTGTGGTGTCCCTGATACAACAGATCGTGTGTTGCCCGATACTCCAGCTTAATAATGACAAGAATCAGGTTTGCCTGTCTGACACGCTTGGTTCAGACACCTCGGCGGAGAATTTACAACATAGGGTCAGTGGGGCAATTCAGACTGAATAAAAGACTGCTGTATCGACACAAAGACACAACTTGAAGTTCACCGGTGGTGATAAATATCCGCAGGTTTGGGGGTACGCTGCAAAAAAATGGAGGAAAAAAAAAAGAAAAAGAAGAAGAAGGAAGAAAAGAAGAGAAGGGGAGAGAGGGGAAGAGGAGAGGAGAAGGGAGAGAGAGAGAGAGAGGGAGAGAAGAGGAGAGAAAAGAACGGAAAAAGAAGAGAAGAGACAAAAACAGAGACAGGGAGACGACAGCAGACAACAGAAACAGACCAGACCAGACACAGAACAGAAAAGAAAACAAAGGAAAAACAAAAGGAGGCGACAGGGGCAAAGAAGGAAGAGACAGACAACAGCGGAGACGGGAGAGGGGTAGACAAAAAAGAAAAAGAATGAGGAGGAAGAAGAAGAAGGGAAAAGAGGGGGAAGAGGGGGGGGGAAGAGAGAGAGAGGAGGGGGGGAAAAGAGAGAGAGAGAGAGAGGAAAAAGGGGGGAGAGAGAGGAGAGGAGAGAGAGGGGGAAAGGGGGAGAGAGAAGGAGAAGAGAAGAAGAAGAAAGGGGGAAAGAGGAAAAGAAGAACAGACAGGACGACAGACAGACCAGACAAAAAAGACAAAAGGAACAGAGAAAAGGGCAAAAAAGAAACAGCAAGAACAGGAAAAAAAAAGACAGAGACAGAGAGAGGGCCGGGTAAATGTCACTATGGTGTAGTCTACTCGAAAGGGAGTGTGGTTTATAATTAAAACCTATGACTTGGACTCTAGCGGAGCACAGTCATTCAGATGACAAGACCGCCAATCCCGTATCCCAGGTCAAAAACCAGACACAAACTAACAAGGAAATATTGCATTTAAACTGAATAAGCACAGGTCAAAAGCCAGACACAAACAAACAAGGAAATATTGCATTTAAACTGAATAAGCACAGGTCAAAAAGAACAGCTAGCTAGCACAATAAAGAGAAAGAGACAGAGAAAGAGAGGTAAGGAAGTATTTATTTCTGGTTTAATGTAATTAAACTGTTACTTGTACAGTTATGACGATTTCTGAATACTCGGTACCCCTTACTCTGTATATAAAGGTTTTCTGGTACCAGACAGATCTAGTGAGCCGGTTTGGCCTAGCGGTAAGGCGTTAGGCTGGTAAGCGGAAGGACCTCGGTTCGATACCGCTTCGGCTCTCCTTTCTCTTCAAAAAAGTTGTGGTTTGTGGACACTGTCTTGTGACTTTGTCCATCACTTCCTACTGAACACTTAAAATGGCTCTCATCGCTGCCCATCTTAATGCAGGAATCAGAGACAGAGAGAGACAGACCCCCCCCCCCCCCCCTTTCTCCCCGTCCCTAATAAGCCTCATGGTTTCTGTGGACGTTAAGCACCATATTTACTTACTTACTTACAGACAGATCTTCTGGACAGGAAAAAACATACCTCAACCAAGAACAGATAACCGAGTTAGCTTCTTATCTCATTTTTCATCGTTTTTCACCCTTTAACTATTAACTGTCGTTTTGTAGCTTGACAAAGGGGATTACCCTAACAATTTGCGGATTGTGCTTTTGACCTAATAAATAGCTTTTTTTTTTTTTAACCTTTTATGTGTTTGGATTTTCAGTTGCCATCTTTCTGTTTTGGTATTTCCTTTCCCTTGCTTTTTCTTTTATTCACTCCATCTAGTTCTTTTTCTCTTTCTTCCTTTCCTTTCTTTTTGTTCATTTTTTCATCTTTCTTACTTTATCTGGTCCTTTCTTTCGTTGGTTCTTTCATTCATCGTTTCTTCGGTTTTTCCATTTTTCTCGCCATGCATTCTTTCCAGCCTTTTGCCTTGTAGTTCTTGCATTTCTTCACAACCAAGCTAATTAAGCCACACATATATCACTTCCGCCGTCCTTTTATTGTTGACACCACGGGACAGAGTGGGACAGAGTGGGACAGGACGGGACACGGCTTTGCCACCAGGGCTGGCGTCACGTAGCTGGGTGTTCAACAAAGGATGTTCCACTCTCGACAAGCAGACGATAATTGCTCTACAAGGCCGACGACACGAAGCCTGGACAGGGAGATAATTTACGCCGCTCACCTCGTTTCTGACCCACTAACCTACACACGGAGAATCTGTCTAACTGTCTCTGTCTGTCTGTCTGCCTCTCTGTCTGTCTGTCTTATCCT
>JABMCL010001836.1:1097500-1100000 GCA_018857735.1 Alviniconcha marisindica | reverse complement strand
GAGACAGAGAGAGACAGACAGACAGAGACAGAGAGATAGACAGAGATACAGAGAGACAAACAGGCACAGAAAGAGTCCAAAATGAACAAGGCTTCTCAAAGAATCGACACACAAGGATCGAGTTAACCAGCGCTCGAAAGACGTCACACAGGTACAACAACAAAGACCTGAGTCGCCTACAGTAACTTGTTTTCATCAGCTCCTGATGCGACCTCTCCTCTCTGACTCTTGGAAGTCCTTTCCCTAGACAACATGGTGCTTAACGTCCGCAGAAACCGTAAGGCTTATTAGGGACGGGACTTCCACTGTTCTTCGTCTTATACGGTGCTAACTCGCAGATCGTTGTACATGCACGTTTAAATCTCCGGACAGTGAAACGGATGCCCGAGGCAACGCCCCTCCCACACCAGCACTGTAACCAGGCATGCAGACACCGCCAACAACAACAACAACCACTGAAAGCTTTTGGGGCATCAGAAAATGGTGTCACGCTGGGAATGAATACGGCTCAGTCTTCGCGAGAGGACAAAAATAGCCCACCGAGACTGTGATGTCAGTCGGGTGAGAGTGGACAGTGTTCCCGTCTACCATGCGTGCATGCACACCGTCTTTTTTATGCCCGAGGAGAAACAGGGTGCCTTACATCCTGGATGAACTGGGATTATGTCTCAACAGTAATGTAATTATAGGAATGGTCATCATCATCTCAACATGATCAACTGATGACCGAGGCACGGTAAGCGACACAACTTAGGACGGCAGGCAACGACAGCAGGCACGGAAAACAACGGTCAGAGTTCAGGAGCTGTGTGAGAGTCGAGGTGGCCGTCCTGGGCTGTCCGTCCTAACGAGCCTCATGGTTTCCATGGGCGTAAAGCAACACTGAACCATGCTTCGGCATTGGTCTCAGCTTGCCCCTAATATGTCAACCGACATCCGAGAACATTAAGCAACACTTGAAGGAAGTAAACAACGGCAACGGGCACGGAAAACGACGGCACACGGTAAGCAACGGCAACAGACATGGTAAGCAACAGCAACAGACACGGTAAACAACGGCAACAGACACGGTAAACAACGGCAACAGACATGGTAAACAACGGCAACAGGCACAACAGACACGGTAAACAACGGCAACAGACACGGTAAACAACGGCAACAGACACGGTAAACAACGGCAACAGACATGGTAAACAACGGCAACAGGCACGGTAAACAACGGCAACAGACATGGTAAACAACGGCAACAGGACAGGTAAACAACGGCAACAGACAGTGGTAAACAACGGCAACAGCACGGTAAACAACGGCAACAGACAGGTAAACAACGGCAACAGGCACGTAAACAACGGCAACAGACAAGGTGAAACAACGGCAACAGCACGGTAAACAACGGCAACAGACAACGGTAAACAACGGCAACAGACAACCGGTAAACAACGGCAACAGACAAGGTAAACAACGGCAACAGACAGGGTAAACAACGGCAACAGACAAACCGGTAAACAACGGCAACAGACAAACCGGTAAACAACGGCAACAGACAGGGTAAACAACGGCAACAGACAGGGTAAACAACGGCAACAGGACGGTAAACAACGGACAGACAAACCGGTAAACAACGGCAACAGACAAACCGGTAAACAACGGCAACAGACAAGGTAAACAACGGCAACAGACAGGGTAAACAACGGCAACAGACAAACCGGTAAACAACGGCAACAGACAGGGTAAACAACGGCAACAGACAGGGTAAACAACGGCAACAGGCACAGGTAAACAACGGCAACAGACACGGTAAACAACGGCAACAGGCACGGTAAACAACGGCAACAGACAGGGTAAACAACGGCAACAGACAGGGTAAACAACGGCAACAGGCACAGTAAACAACGGCAACAGACAGGGTAAACAACGGCAACAGACAAGGTAAACAACGGCAACAGGCACGGTAAACAACGGCAACAGACAGGGTAAACAACGGCAACAGACAGGGTAAACAACGGCTAAATCCTCGATGCCGGAACAACAGCAAAACACACGGTAAACAACGGCTAAATCCACGACGAACAACAGCAAAAGATACGATAAACAACGGCTACTGGCACCGTAAACAACCAGGTCATTCATCATCATCTACAATACCATCATCATCATCATCATCATCATCATCGTCATCATCCTCTGTACATTAGACCTGACCTGACCCATATTTTCTGACACAGACAGCGGCTGTTGCGTGGGAGGCTGGTGGCTGCGTGGTGCGGAAACTTGAACAGGATGGCGCCGAGAGAGGATGTGTATATAATTATAGGACTGGTCGACGGACTGTGTCGAGTTCTGATGTTTCTATTTTCGTCAGCACCAAGGATTGCCTCTCTGGTCGTCGGGGGGACTTTCAGCGGTTAGAATCAAATTAGCCGAGATGCAGTTTTAGAGAGGTACTGGCGGGGACAGAGAGAGGGAGGCCTAGTATTGACTAAACTAATGCCTACTGCTA
>JABMCL010001836.1:1080000-1090000 GCA_018857735.1 Alviniconcha marisindica | reverse complement strand
ACCTCGACTTTCACACAGCTCCTGAACTCCGATTGTTATTATTATAATGTGCAGTAGTAGTAGTAGTAGTAGTAGTAGTAGTAGTAGTAGTAGTAGTAGTAGTAGTAGTAGTAGTAGTAGTAATTCTGGAGGTTGCACAACAACATAGTAGTAGTAGTAGTAGTAATTCTGTAGGTTCCACAGACAAACAAGTAGTAGTCGTAGTAATAGTAGTAGTAGTAGTAATTCTGTAGGTTGTACAAACAAGTCGTAGTAGTAGTAGTAGCAGTAGTAGCAGTAGTAGTAATTCTGTAGGTTGTACAAACAAGTAGTAGTAGTAGTAGTAGTAGTAGTAGTAGTAGTAGTAGTAGTAGTAGTAGTAGTAGTATTGTAGTTATCAAAGTAGTAGTAGTAGTAGTAGTAGTAGTAGTAGTAGTAGTAGTAGTAGTAGTAGTAGTAGTAGTAGTAGTAGTAGTAGTAGTAGTAGTAGTAATTCTGTAGGTTGCACAAACAAGTAGTAGTAGTAGTAGTAGTAGTAGTAGTAGTAGTAGTAGTAGTAGTAGTAGTAGTTCTGTAGGTTGCACAAACAAGTCGTAGTAGTAGTAGTAGTAGTAGTTCTGTAGGTTGCACAAACAAGTCGTAGTCGTAGTAGTAGTAGTAGTTCTGTAGGTTGCACAAACAAGTGGTAGTGGTAGTAGTAGTAATAGTAGTAGTAGTAGTAGTAGTAGTAGTAGTAGTAGTAGAGTAGCAGTAGTAGCAGTAGTAGTAGTAGTAGTAATTCTGTAGGTTCCACAGTGAAACAAGTGGTAGTAGTAGTAGTAGTAATTCTGTAGGTTGTACAAACAAGTCGTAGTAGTAGTAGTAGTAATTCTGTAGGTTGTACAAACAAGTAGTAGTAGTAGTAGTAGTAGCACTGTAGGTTGCACAGACAAACAAGTAGTAGTAGCAGTAGTAGTAATTCTGTAGGCTGCACAGACAAACAAAAAGCGGTCAACACTCGCACTTAGCCAAGATTGTCCTCGCCTGGTATTTTTCCAGCCTGACCTATTCAGTTGCCATACGACATCCATCACCACCATTATGCTCCAGTCTGAACTCCGGAGGCAGAGAAAATAGTCGCCGTCATCGTCGGGTCATAGGCCTACGTTTCTGAACTTTCTCAAAGTCCAGTAGGGACTAGAACATCAACTGTAACATCGCGACGTTCAACAACTATGTTAGCCGCGCAAACAGCCTGATTACCGTGCAAACAACAGGTGTCAAAATCCTTTGCACAACAATAGAAAGAGATCATCACCGTCCTCATAACCAAAAGGAGGTAAGTCCTTCAAGAACGCACGTCGCGTTGCCCCCTTTGTCATCCGAGGCCTAACCAGTCCAGCTCGACTTTTGTCGTGCAAATAGCCAAGGTGAGCCTGGACTGGACTGAGCAGGGAATTCGCACCGTTTGCCTCTGGCATTCAACACGAATCCGGCGGGAGTTTTGGTTTCTTGGCACGACCGCTGTGGACTTAACGTTTTCCGAGTATGGCAGACACACACGCGGCCTAATTGCCAATGCAAGGGTTTCTCAGGTCAAGCTAGCGAAGGCTGCTTTTTTTTTCTTTCTTTCTTTTTAACCTGTGACTTTACATGCTTTTTTTGGTGCTTTGTTTCACTGGCTTGATGCACCTGTTGATGTTTCTCACGGCGGATCAACATGCTGGCTACGATTTTTGAAACTATTTTTTTTTTATCGCCATTATCATCCAGTCATCGCTACCGTCATTATTTATCGTCGTCGTCGTCGTCGTCGTCGTCGTCTTGGTCGTCATCATCACGGTAATCGTCGTAGTAGTGGTAGTAGTCGCCGTCGTGGTGAGAATGAAGCTCGTCATCACTTTCGAACACCGGCAAGATTATCATCTTCATCATGATGACCACAGTGATGAAATATGATAATAACAACAAGAGCATCAACGGCAGCAGCAACTGAACTGAATTAAACTGGACTGCACTGGACTGGACTTAATTTGACTGGACTTAATTTGACTGGACAGAACAGGACTGGACTTAACTGGACTGGACAGAAATGGACTGAACTGGACTGGACTGAACTGGACTGGACTGGACTGAACTGAACTGGACTTAACTGAATTGGACTGAAATGGATTGAATTGGACTTAGCGGATTGGACTGGTTAACTGGACAACTGGACTGAACTGAACTGGACTGAACTGGACTGAACCGGACTGAACTGAACTGGACTGGACTGGACTGGACTGGACTGAACTGGACTGAACTGGACTGGACTGGACTGGACAACTGAAGTGAACTGGACTGGACTTAACTGGTGAACTGAACTAGACTGGAATGAACAGAACTGAACTGGACTGGACTAGACTGAACTGGATTGAAATGAACTGGGCTGAACTAAATTTGACCGAATCAAACTGAATGAACTGGACTGAACTGAACTGGACTGGACTAAACTGAACTTAACCAGACTGGACTGAATAAACTGGACTGAAGTGAACTGGACTAAGCTGAACTTAACTAGTCTGGACTGAATAAGCTGGATTGAACTGGACTGGATGAGACTGAACAGGACTGGACAGGTCTGAACTGAACTGAAGTGAACAGAAGAGAACTGAACTGAACTGAACGAGAATTAAGCAAATTTAGCCTGGTCCGGAAAATGACCGGTCAAAGAGCACTGAAAAGTATGAGGTATTTTTGTTGTTATTGAAACACAACTTCTTTTTCTTCGTTGTTATTGAAACACAACTTCTTTTTTCTCTCTCGTGCATGTGGTGAAGGTGCCCACGCATGCGTTAGATCTAATTTTGTTATCCCCGAGGGTAACATATTATAAGGGAGGTTTTACTATTTATTTGAATTTCGGGTTTTCCCATAACATGCGGCTAAGCTGTCATTGGGTATTATAAATATTTCTGTCTATTTCTGTCAGTCATATGATTGTGTTCTATTGGGAAACAACTTTCTCATCGGGCTCGTGGCGGAAAGTCTCTCTCTCTGTCTTCTCTCTCTCTCTCTCTCTCTCTCTCTCTCTCTCTCTCTCTCTCTCTCTCTCTCTCTCTCTCTCTCTCTCTCTCTCTCTCTCTCTCTCTCTCTCTCTCTCTCTCTCTCTCCCTCCCTCCCTCCCTCCCTCCCCCCTTCTGAACGAACATTTCTGATCGTATTCTAAGAAAACAGCTTCAGAGATAGAACATAAATACCACGTTCCTGCAGCCCCCCCCCCCCCCCCCAGCCAGCCCAAAACACCACAAAATCTGCACGTCTGTAAGCTGGGGCATTTGCCCACGTGACCTCTCCCCATAATACACTGCAGCATCACCATCCGCCTCACTTGGAACGCTACAGGCAGCAACATCAATAGGCAGACCGTGTGCCAAATACCGCAGGAGCATAAGCGTCCACTTTTAGGACACGTGACGGCATTAGTGGAGCCACCTGCTGTCGATCTAGCGATTATAGATCCTTTCAAACGAGAGGTGCCCAGAAAGAAAAGAAAATGGGCAAGGTGTCACGTGAACCAATACTCTGTTGACGTAGGATCTAAAAACATGGCTGTAACAGGCGCCGAAAATAGGTTCCTGAGTTGACAGCCAGAACTACGTATGTTTACTGGCAGGAAGAATAGAAGGGAAACTATACTTTTTTCTTTTCTTTTCTTTTTTCTTTTTCTTCTCGTTTTTTTCTTCTTCTTCCAGTGACGGTCAAACATCTTAATATTCTCCTGAGCTAAACCCGGCGTCACTACGCAGTTTTGGGGTCAAGGTCACGCCTCATTATGTTGCCTTCCTTCCTTTCTGGGACATACGTGGCTGAGCGGTTCAAAATGCAACTTGCTTCAGAGAGCTACCCGTTACTGAGTTAATTAACCCCTTCACTGCCCCAGCTTGTAAAAGGTTCCGGGCTGAAGAGAGAGAGAGACAGAGAGGGGGAGAGAAGACAGACAGGCAGACAGAGAGAGACAGAGACAGACAGACAGGCAGGCAGACAGACAGAGACAGACAGAGAAAGAGAGAGGCTGAGACAGAAGACAGACAGACAGACAGGCAGGCAGGCAAACAGACAGGCAGAGACACAGAGAGACAAAGACAGAGACAGACAGACAGAGACAGAAACAGAGAGAGAGAGAGAGACAGACAGACTGACAGACAGACAGACAAGCAGGCAGGCAGGCAGGCAGGCAGGCAGAGACAGAGCCATAGAGACAGAAACAGAGAGAGAGAGAGAGACAGACAGAGAGACAAACAGACACACAGACAGACATGCAGGCAGGCAGGCAGGCAGGCAGAGACAGAGACAGAGACACAAAGAGAGAGAAAGAGAGAGAGGGAGACAGCGGGCGGGGGGGGTGATAGAGGCACCCCTCTTTCATCTCCCGTTTTCCCCGTCACCCTGCTGTACTCTCTGCCTCTGGCTGTTTGTCGACTAATTCACTTCGCACTCCACAATAAAACCTCCACACCGGTTTTCCCTCGAAGTCCGTCTAGCGGCTGATCAGGAGCAGGATTACCCCCCCTTTGTCTTCAAAGGGAGATCATCAGTTCGCCGAGACGCGAAGGGAGATTACGCGGAAGCCAACTTAAGTTTGCTGGCCAATAGCCACTTCCGCACGAACACGCTGCAGGTACAGTGATCGTGATGGTGGTATACGTATCTGCGGTGGTGGTAGTGGTGGTGGTGGTGGTGGTGGTGGTAGAAGCGGCCACAGAGTTGAAGTGGGGGTCAGTGAGGTGGTGGTGTTGGGGCGGGGGGTAGATTTGTACTTCCTGTCAACAGCACAGGGTCACCTGAGGACGAATCACACGTTCACAGTTTGAGGTCGAAACGGAAGTCACCAAAGCACAAGTGAAAAGTTGGCTTACATTTACTTCTCCACACGTTCACAGTTTGAGGTCGAAACGGAAGTCACCAAAGCACAAGTGAAAAGCTGGCTCACGTTTACTTCTCCACACGTTCACAGCTACACCTAGCTCGCATTTTCTACACACAACCCGGTGGGATGATTAAAAAAAATTAAAAATTGAATTGAACCCAGTCACTGGCAAACACAACCAGCTTGAGCCAGAACAGTCAATAATGTTAGTGGATCTCCGTTGTTTACATTTCACTTATTTACACATGAGAAAGATACTTCCAGATTCCCTGAAGCGAGTCGGGACAGAAGCCTAATCGGAGGACGGGATGGTGGGGTGGTGGTGGGGAGGGTGGGGGTGGAAGGGAGTTATGTTAGAGGATGGGGGACGGGGGGAAAGGGGGAGGTAGGGGTAGGGGTCGTTGATGTGAATGCCTGAACTCTGTCACGTCTCGACGTGTGTTCACACTCAGCGCCAGTCGTTGTCACACAGTATCACCGGCCCTACTGCTGGTCAACACGTTATAGCTACTCTCGTGCGCCTGAGAATGAATGAATGAATAAAGAAGAGGAAGCAAAAGAAGAAAGACGAGGAAAGAAGAAGCAGGAGTAGAAGAAGAAGAAGAAGAAGAAGAAGAAGAAGAAGAAGAAGAAGAAGAAGAAGAAGAAGAAGAAGAAGAAGAAGAAGAAGAAGAAGAAAGAAAGAAAGAAAGAAAGAAAGAAAGAGCTGATGGAATCACAGTTCTGGGCACAACACAGCTATCAACATCCAAACACATGAAAGGTCGAAGAGAACGCTTATTTAATGACACACCACAACATGCCAGTTCTCGGGTTAAGCCACATTGTCAAGCAAAAAAACACAACAACAACACCTACACAACAGTTAAACTGTGAACAAGGAAATGTATAAGCTACTTATTTGTTTGTGGCTGTGGTGTCTGTGTCCAGTCATGGAAATTAACTCAGCTTCGAATATCCAAGCCTGAAACCCCCCCCACCCTCTCTTTCTTGTGCTTAAATCTTTATCCTGTGTGTAATAAAGTATTACTCTTCTCTCTCTCTCTCTCTCTCTCTCTCTCTCTCTCTCTCTCTCTCTCTCTCTCTCTGCCCCTCTCTGTCTGCTCTCTCTCTGCTCTGTCTGCCCGTCTGTCTGTCTGTCTGTCTGTCTCGTCTCTCTGCCCTCTCTTCTCCTCTCTCTCTCTCTCTCTCTCTCTCTCTCTCTGTGCCCCCTCTCTGTCTGTCTCTGTCTCTGTCTGTCTGTCTGTCTGTCTGTCTGTCTGTCTGTCTGTCTGTCTGTCTGTCTGTCTCTCTCTCTCTCTCTCTCTCTCTCTCTCTCTCTCTCTCTCTCTCTCTCTCTCTCTCTCTCTCTCTCTCTCTCTCTCTCTCTCTCTCTCTCTCTCTCTCTCTCTCAAAGTGGCGTTCACGTTCTGGCTGGTGGGTAAAATTGGCAGCAAAGATCAAGCCATGTTGACTCACACTCCTACACAACTCGTTACATGTGCATCAGCTTCCCCAGAATTCATCGCGACAACAACACTGGGGGGTGGCGGGGCGGGGGGGGGGGGGAGAGGGAGGGAGGTATGCCGCGGACAAAAGGCTTATTTGAAAACAATTCATTCACGCCGTCCTTTGCTCACATGCTCCAAAAATATCCGCAGGGGACATAACTCCCGCGAGGCAGGAACACAGGATTATCGCGCTTGGGCCCAGCCGCTCTACTTTGCACCTTTCAAAAATTGCGTCCCGTCCCACGAATTTTGTGAACGTGTTGGACGCTGAGGTGTCCTGGTGCGGAGGATGGGTTTGAATAGTGTGTGTGTGTGTGTGTGTGTGTGTGTGTGTGTGTGTGTGTGTGTGGCGTGTGCGTGCACGCGCGTGTGGTTTATTTAAGAACGAGTGTCAGGGTGATGAAGATCTAATTCTAAATTATTAACAGTTTCGGAAAATCACATTTGTTACGGTACTATCCTAACAACTATGTCCTGTCCGCACAGCACAAGACTAACTGCAGGTGTTTACATTCCTCTTGTCGCTATGGTTTCTAAACAGTCCAGGCACAGTTACAGTAGGCTTGCAAGTGGCAGCAGCAACACAGGTCAGACGATGACCGTTACTTCTGACTGATCTAATAAAAGGCTGAGCATTGGAAACTTTAAAGAAAAAAACAAGAAAAAACCCCCAAAAAACCCCGATAGACTCCAATAAATGAAGAAGAAGAAGAGAGGAGGAGGAGGAGGAGGAAGAAGAAATTTCAGGTTATTATTGTCCACCCTGTCATCATCAGTTGAAATTTAAGTATGCTTTGACTGCGGTTTTTAAGCAAACAATTGCATCGTTGAAAGGTTTACAACTGTTTCCGGTTTTAAGCAAGTAAGTAAGTAAGTAAGTTGGTGTTTTACGCCTAGTCAACCGGTACGGTTATACCAGGGCGGTGGTTTTAAGCAAAAGATGCCTACCTAATGATGTGCAAGCAATACACACCACTAAGTTTTATAAATGTAGTCCATCTTTTAAGAGGTGTTTCATTTATCAGTGTCAATATCATAGTTCAGGAGCTGTGTGAGAGTCGAGGTGGCCGTCCTGGGCTGTCCGTCCTAACGAGCCTTCTGGTTTCCGTGGACGTAAAGAATTATTGAACCGTGCTTCGGCATTGGTCACACTTGTCCCTAATATGTCAACTGACATCTGAGGACATTAAGCATCACTTCATCATCATCAGTGTCAATGTGGCCAGATATGAAATAATAATAATAATGATGAATACTTAGAGAGCCTAACCCGCACAGGCCCTAACCGCTTACACGTTCTTTACAAACACATATTGTCAAATGAGGTAGCTTACAGCTTACACGTTCTTTACAAACACATATTGTCAAATGAGGTAGCTTACAGCTTACACGTTCTTTACAAACACATATTGTCAAATGAGGTAGCTTACAGCTTACACGGATACAACTGGCGACATGCCTGGCAAGCTACGATTTCGAACGGAAGTTTAGAGGGACTTGCACATAACTATCTTTAATGCGGACACTTTCATTCAGTTCCTGCTGTTGAATTAATGAACTTCCTCCTTGGACAGTGCCTGATGTCTGGGTCCCTGCTACTGCCCTACGCGTGAAAGAAAGGCATCGTCTGTCTCGGCCATTTGACAACAACCCCAAAAAACGTGCGCTTATTAATACCCCTGTCCGTTGAGACAAGCAAGGAATGCAACTTTATGTGACGTGGAGACTTCGCTTTCACGTTCCTCCCGTCCTTGAGAACTGAAGGACAACGCACGGTCCTTTCTTGCAGTACAAGAAGAATGGCGCTTGGGTGGATGACGAGTGTGACGTCTCGAACGAACTCATTGACCCGTCTTCTCACTCTCTCGACCTTGAATTGAAGTCGAATATTGTTTAGATCAGGCGGAAGAAGTGCACCAGCTTTTGAATGACGACCGTCGTAGGTGACGTTAATGTCCGAAACTACGTGATATCCGGATACCAGCGGGGACACCACGGCACAAAGTCCGGTGATCAGACCCCCCTTCCCCAAAACACACACACACCACACACAACACACACACACACCACACACACACACACACACACTCTCTCTCACTCTCTCTCTCTCTCTCTCTCTCTCTCTCTCTCTCTCTCTCTCTCTCTCTCTCTCACACACACACACAAACACACACACACACACACACACACACACACACTCACACACACGCACGCACGCACACTTACATCACATACACACACACACACACACGCACACACGCACGCACGCACGCACGCACGCACACACTTACATCACACACACACACACACACACACACACACACACACACACACACACACACACACACACACACTCGCTCACACACACCACTACCACCATCACCATCACCACCACCACCACCACCTAATTATCATACAAGCATGCACAATGCTAGCGGATGACTGTGTTGGACAGTAAAGTCAATGTCTAAACCATTCACTGATTCAGAACTCTTTTCTTTTTCTTTTTTTCTTTTTATGGCTGATGACGTAGGTGTGCGTAATTCATGGCTGGGTGTTACATCAAGATTTGACACAATGAGATGCACGCCCTGCAAATCCTCACTAAACGTAAAGCTGGAATTAAACCAAAAGCATTCTGACACCGGTTTCCAGCTGCGCAGTTGCATAAATTATATTACAAGTGAAACATTTTTATTCACAACTCGCCCTTCAGCTCTTTTGCAAGTAACACGATGCTGCCAGGCATAAATATGTGCGTCATTTCCGGTTTGATTTTTTTTTTTGGCAGTATGCGGAATAGATCTAGATCTAGAAGGAGGCTTTTCCGTCCATGTTTGTGTATAGTCAAGTATAGTGTATGGTCAAGTTGTGTATAGTCAAGTTGTATATAGTCAAGTTGTGTATGGTTAAGTTGTTTATAGACAAAGTGTGTACTGTCAAGTTGTGTATAGTCAAGTTGTGTATGGTCAAGTTATTTATAGACAAGTTGTGTACAGTAAAGTTGTGTATGGTCAGGTTGTTTATAGTCAGGTTGTGTATATTCAAATTGTGTATGGTCAAGTTGTTTATAGTCAGGTTGTGTATATTCAAATTGTGTATGGTCAAGTTGTTTATAGTCAGGTTGTGTATATTCAAATTGTGTATGGTCAAGTTGTTTATAGTCAAGTTGTGTATGGTCAGTTTGTTTATAGTCAAGTTGTGTATGGGCAAGTTGTTTATAGTCAAACTGTGTATAGGCAAGTTGTGTATAGTCAAGTTGTGAACAGTCAAACTGTATGTAGTCAAGTTGCGTATAGTCAAGTAGTGTATGGTCAAGTTGTTCATAGTCATGTTGTGTATAGTCAAGTTGTGTAGAACTAGAAGTTGTGCATAGACAAGTTGTGTATAGTCAATGTACTCGTGTGTGCGGGTGCCTCTGTGTATGTGTGTGCGGGTGCCTCTGTGTATGTGTGTGCGGGTGCCCCTGTGTATGTGTGTGCGGGTGCCCCTGTGTATGTGTGTGCAGGTGCCCCTGTGTATGTGTGTGCGTGCATGCGCTTAGAATGGTCTCTCATACAGGATTTCGAGCTGTACAAATACTTTTATTATTTCATTTTATTCTGTTTGTAAGTACATTCTGAAAAAAACTTAGTAACTTTCT
>JABMCL010001836.1:1005000-1062500 GCA_018857735.1 Alviniconcha marisindica | reverse complement strand
GTACTTGTGTTACGTATTTCGAGCGCTAAATAACTCCCTTGTGTGTTGATTTATTTAAATATTGTGATGCGAATTTTGTCTTTATTCACTTGTTTTTGTTGTTGACTGTGTTGTGTCCAGAGCTCTGGTGAGATTTTTGCTTGCGATTCAGTGGCTTGTGGGTAGACCTGCTCGTGCTTTGAACTGGTCCAGCAGAATTTTAAACACATGTGATTCGCCCAGAAGTGACGCTATGCGGTTCGGACATCCACGAACTAATGATTATTTTTGTGCACAGGGGTAGGAGCGTAACCGCAGCTGGGAAGGTCAACTGCAGCACGGCCTGTCTCTGGGCGGAACATGGACATGATGCCATTCACACGCTTCTTCTTGACATCTGCGTCATCTGAGCAAGATCGACCCAACGAACAAAGACAAGTCGTTTCATCTTTTTTATCGTTGTGGTACACCTTTTGTTTGTAGCTTGACGAGGGCAAGACATGCCGAAACTTTGTCTATCACTTGTTTTTTCCTTCTTCGTCTTGTTGTTGTTGTTGTGGTTTTTGTTGTTGTTGTTCTTCTTCTTCTTGCTCTCTCTCTTGTCTCTGTCTCTGTCTGTCACTTTCTCTGTCTCTGTCTCTGTCTCTCTGTCTGTCTGTCTCTTTAGTTCATTCATTCATTCATTCATTCATTCATTCATTCTCTCTCCGTCTCTCTGTTTCTGTCTCTCTGTATCTCTCACTCTGTGTGTGTGTGTGCGTGTCTCTCTGTGTCTCTGTCTCTCTCTCTGTCTCTCCATTTGTACTTTCCTTGCCTAATTAGTGACCAGTTTCAACATCTAAAGTCTTTTGACTGTGATCTGTGATTCTTCTTGTACCTGAGAAATGATAATAATGAAACATTTACAAAGCACGAACCTGTAACATAAAAACAGAGCTCGGCGGGCCGTGGATGAATCGAATTTAAACATCCACGGTGATACACCACTAGCAGAACACGACAGTAAGATAGATTACGAGCAGTTCAAATTACTAGAAGCCAATAAGCAAGTCCTTCATTGCACTCACGCACACACACGCGCGCGCTCACGCGCGCACACGCACACACACACACACCCACAACACACAACGACACACGCACACACACAGCACACAGACACCACAGCTCGCACACGCACACACATTCACACACACACACAGGACTGACACGCGCGACCACACACACACACACACACACACACACACACGTCACACGCACACACACACCTTACACAACACACACAGCCACACACACACACACACACACACACACACACACACACACACACAGTCACACACACACACACAGCACGCACACACACACACACAGGCACTTGCACACACACACACACACACACACACACACACCGTACACACACACACACACACACACACGTGTATGCGCGCTGGACAAACGCGCACACACACACACACACGCACACGCGCCATACGGCAGTCCAATGAGCCTGTGTTGGCTGTGAATTAAGAGCTCTGCAACAGGTGAAGACGGCGGATGAGTTCCTCTGGTTTTATCGTGGTCTTGAGACTCGTTGAACTGGCCCTGATAAGAAGCGTTTTCAAAAAGTGAGACATAGTAAAACTAGTCACTGTTTTTACTGAAACCACGCAATAAGATGTAAGGACAGAAAGATCGAGCAAACTGAAGAGAGAGAGAGAGAGAGAGAGAGAGAGAGAGAGAGAGAGAGGGTTCTATTTGACTGTTCATTATTATGTATCCGAGGCAAACGGACAAAGGCCGAGAGAGAGCGGAAATAATCATGCGAGGGCATGGATTTTGGACTTCTCTGGTATAAGGGAGACAACCTAATTTGACCGCTACAAAATATCCTCCGCGGCTTTTGTCGATTGTCGGACTTGAAACTTTGTTGAGTATCGTGGCAGTGAATCGGACATGTGTTTGTGGTTTCATAAACGCTCTTGCCTCCACGCATTGCGTATGGGAATGTTTCGGGATTCCAGCGGTTTTTGGGCAATGTGCACTTTTAGCCCTGTCGGTTCGCGGCCCTCAAATTGTGTGTGTGTGTGTGTGCGCGTCCGTGTCAGTGTGTGTCATTGTGTGCGCGTGTGTGTGCCGTCAATGTGTGTCAGTGTATGTGTGTGTGTGTGTGTGTGTGTGTGTGTGTGTGTGTGTGTGTGTGTGTGTGTGTGTGTGTGTGACCAGTGTATGTGATCTAGACAGGGAAGGGAGCAGGGTGTTTGCCAGTAGAGCTCTAGTACTAGTGTAGACGGCCGTGTATCTGACCTGCTTACATCGACTGTCTGACCGGGTTTGCTGAACCACTCACCGAGTCCGGCAGTTACGGATGCTACACCGGTTTGAAAACTGTGTAGCGCGACCACTGATTCTGCAGGTAAATACCGCCAACCGACACGGAATAACAGACTGAAACGGCCTACGTAAACACAGACTGGGGCAGGAATGACACGACCCAGCAGGTAAATATCTGTTAGAGCCAGGAAGCCAAGGGAGGGAACTCGTGCAAAGGTCACGATGAGTGACATTTGTTTAGTGCTGCGACTGCCCCCTGACCGCCTCGCGTGTTTGACATGCGTACCATTTACAGATGGGACGCAGCAGAGCGTCACACGGCTGGGTGACTGCGGACGCAGAAATTAAGGTCCCTGCTGCCGAGAATGCAGAGCTGTCGTTCGTGCAATGTTGCTTTACGTCCACAGAGACCATAAGGACTATTAGGGACGGGGAGCCCAGGACGGCCACCTCGACTTTCACACAGCTGCTGAGCTATGACCCAGAGCTGTGCGGAAAAGGTTCTTATTAAAACAAACGGGCTTTGAGGGCTGGAGAAAGTAGGACTGCAGTCATACGTGCTTCGTGACCCACTGCCAGGGATTCTGTTCTAATTCCTGACTAGCTCCCTGGCCCATTCAGCTCAGTGCATCGGTTTCCCACAGGGACAATACAGTTGTACGTCAGTATGTGTATCTTTCTTCATGTCGATCATTGACACATTCCAGTCGGGGCTTCCCGTTCCAGTTTCTGTAGCTAAGCTTTAGTGGAATATGCGCCAGTGTGTGTGTGTGTGTGTGTGTGTGTGTGTGTGTGTGTGTGTGTGTGAGAGAGAGAGAGAGAGAGAGAGAGAGAGAGAGAGAGAGAGAGAGAGTATGTGTGTGTGTGTATGTGTGTGTGTGTGCCGTGTGTGTGAGTGCGTGCGTGCGTGCGTATGTGTGTGTTTACGGGTGCCGGTAAATTTATTTTGAATGCATGATTCCGAGTCGTCTTGAGACGACCCGATGCGGATGACGGGTCGTGAATCCAAGAACTAACCAACCCCCCCCCTCTCCAACGTGATGCGCTTTTCACCCACACGCACCCAAATATTTTCAAAGTAAACGAAGAGCAGTTTAATAATAATTGTGGTTATTTTTCGGCAGCGCCAATCCTCCTTCAGCGCAAATTGTTTAAAAGTGCTTGGAGTCGGTTCCAGAGTGGCTGGCACCATCCGACCTCTGAAGCGTAACCACGGAGCAGTTGTGTTGTCAAACTTCCCATTGCAAGCCGGCACTTGCACTTCTCCCCTCATCTCCCCTTTCCCACCCACCCCCTCTCCTTCCTTCCCCCTTTTCTTCACAAACAACCGACCTGCTGGAGAGGGAGTTGGCTGGTTTAAATAAAGCTGATTGAAAGTCATGTAAATATAGACAGTCGGCAAAGTCTAGAGCATTTTAAAACAAGTTAAGCGCCCTGTTGTAAACAGAGAGAGAGAGAGAGAGAGAGAGAGAGAGAGAGAGAGAGAGAGGAGAGAACCGTAATACTCAGGATAGTAGCATTAGTTCCATTTAGATCTAATAGCCAGTCCCTGAGAGAGAGAGAGAGAGAGAGAGAGAGAGAGAGAGAGAGAGAGAGGTGGAGGGAGGTAGGGAGACAGACAGACAGACAGACAGACTCTAGAGAAGTTTAGAACTCCAACTCGAAAACTTACATGTTACAAGAATTGTCATTTTGGTTCAGTCAAAACCTGTCTAAAACAGCTACTGATGAATAGATAAATAAATGAGAGAGAGAATCTCGGATCTGTCTTTCCCTAAATAAATAAATAAATGAGAGAGAGAGAGAGAGAGAATCTCGGATTTGTCTTTCCCTCCGCCGTCAACATTTTCCGGTGAAACCGCAGAGGCAGAGGCGAATAAGGGAGGTAATCAACATACGCGTGCGAGCCAGTGTACTAGTTGTTGCGGGTTATCGTCCTTGGGTAACGGGGACTCGCTCTTCTTTCTCCCTGGCGGTATGCAAAAACAGCTGGACGCACCGTGAAATTGGACAGACAGTACGTGTCTTCATTCAGCCCCACCTGTACTCATTTATTTTGTCGGAGGTCGCGCGCTGCTCCCGTGTTTCTCTCCCCTTTCCGGCGCAGTCAAGTCATGTAGCGTTGTGAGAGGCTAGGAATCCATTTGTTGTGACGACAGATTGGTGAGGTTAGCGTCACGTGTTTTGATACAGCGCCGTCTGGTGGCGCTCTGCGGTTTACTGGTTTGCGCAGATGGTCCGCATCAGAGTCCGTTTGCTCCTTTCTATACAATGTTTCTGTCGACAACATCAGTCCGTTTGCTCCTTTCTATACAATGTTTCTGTCGACAACATCAGAGTCCGTTTACTCTTTTCTGTACAATGTTTCTGTCGACAACATCAGAGTCCGTTTGCTCCTTTCTATACAATGTTTCTGTCGACAACATCAGAGTCCGTTTGCTCCTTTCTGTACAATGTTTCTGTCGACAACATCAGAGTCCGTTTGCTCCTTTCTATACAATGTTTCTGTCGACAACATCAGAGTCTCCTGTACACAGTTTCTGTCGACACCAGAGCCCGTTTACTCTTTTCTGTACACTGTTTCTGTCAACAACATCAATCCGTTTACTCTTTTCTGTACACTGTTTCCGTCGACAACATCAGTCCGTTTATTCTTTTCTGTACACTGTTTCTGTCGACATCAGAGTCTGTTTACTCTTTTCTGTACAGTTTCTGTCGACAAATCGGTCTTTTTGCTCTTTTTGTACAATATTTTTGTCGACAACATCAGAGTATGTTTACTCTTTTGTGTACACTGTTTCTGTCGACAACATCAGAGTCTGTTAAGTTACTCTTTTCTGCACACTGTTTCTGTCGACAACATCAGAGTCCGTTTATACCTTTCTGAAAAATGTTTCTTTGGTACGGGCTCTGAGATGGTAAACATCAGAGTCCGTTTGCACCTTTTTGTACACTGTTTCTGTCGACAACATCAGAGTCCGTTTATACCTGTTTGCCGGTTGTGAGATGGTCAACATCAGAGTCCGTTTGCACCTTTTTGTACACTGTTTCTGTCGACAACATCAGAGTCCGTTTATACCTGTCGCACCGGGTGTGAGATGGTCAGCATCAGAGTCCTTTTGCATCTTTTTGTGCAGTTTCTGTCGACAACATCAGAGTCCGTTTGCTCCTTTTTGTACACTGTTTCTGTCGACAACATCAGAGTCCGTTTATACCTGTTTGCCGGTTGTGAGATGGTCAACATCAGAGTCCTTTTGCATCTTTTTGTAGACTGTTTCTGTCGACAACATCAGAGTCCGTTTGCTCCTTTTTGTACACTGTTTCTGTCGACAACATCAGAGTCCGTTTATACCTGTTTTCCGGTTGTGAGATGGTCAACATCAGAGTCCTTTTGCATCTTTTTGTACACTGTTTCTGTCGACAACATCAGAGTTCGTTTGCTCCTTTTTGTACACTGTTTCTGTCGACAACATCAGAGTCCTTTTGCACCTTTCTGTATACACTGTTTCTGTCGACAACATCAGAGTCCTTTTGCACCTTTCTGTATACAGTGTTTCTGTCGACAACATCAGAGTCCTTTTGCACCTTTCTGTATACAGTGTTTCTGTGGTACCGGCTCTGGATTAGAATCATTCCCGGGTGGCGTTCCGTCTTTATTATGTCAGAAATAGAAAGAGGGATGGAGGAAGACGAAAAAAAAAAAAAGAAAAAAAGAGAGAAAAGAGAGAGAGAGAGAGAGAGAGCACCACACACACACACACACGCACACACACGCACACACACACACACACACACACACACACACACACACACACACACACACACACACACACACTCTCTCTATCTCTCGCACAACGAAACAAAAGACACGCGCATTGACACACTGTCACGCATATTGACATATACACAGTCACACCCACATACATCCACTCACTCATCCTCTCGCCCCTCCTTCCCACTAGACAACAGACACACACACGCACACACACACACACACACACACACACACACACACACACACACACACACTAGCAGCAGCGCGTTTATGTGGTAGTAGCACCCAACGTCTACACAATTATTTCATAACTGTTAAAACGGGACAGACGATTCAAAACCGAAATGTGAACAATAGCATGAACAAAGATACTGACTGTGCCTGCAGCCCACTCCCCATCCCCCCCCCAACCCCCTCCCCCCCCCCCCCACACACACACACATACGTTCAATTCCTTCCGCCTGTTTCCTCGTACGCTCGTGTAACCAGTCGTGTCTGTTTATACATGGTGGTAGGGTAACAAAATCCAAACCACATCAAACGATCGTAGCGATGAAAGGCGTGACCTCTTGGGTATGCCGTGGATTTGGAAGTCTGGCGTGTGGCATTGCTTGCCGGAATTCCACGGGGAATCTTTTCTTGCTGCTGCAACATTTTTGAGCTAACTCTATAAGTATAATAGGCTACACATTTATTGCGCCGTAGTGATAGCAGTGGCGGTTTTAGTGGTGGTAGTGATAGTTGTAGATAGTTGGCAGTAACAACAATAGCAATGTGTAGTAGTAGTATTAGTTAGTAGTAGTAATAAAAGTATTTATACTTCGCAAAATCTTGCCCGGAGAAATTATTCTAAGAGCACAAACACGCACACACACACACACACACACACACACACACACACAAACACGCGCACGCACGCATGCCCGGACACACGCCCGCGCACACGCACGCACGCACGCAACACACACACACACACACACACACACACACACACACACACACAGAGGCACCTGCACACATCAGTATATTGTTTGTACACAATTTAATTCACGGCATATGCCGGAATGAGAACCAGTCCATGACGATTCGGTCACACACAAGAAGTACTTCTGTGATGAAAAACAGCACGAGGAGAAACGACGGAGACGAACAACTCAGTCTGCCAGGCGGAAGCCTCATTCTCGTCATCCAATAAAGCGCGCAGATTTTTTGTTTTAACGTTTTCCAACCAGCTTGTGTCTTCGATTTACTTCCCCTTTAACCCCTTCACTGCCCCAGCCTGTAAAATGTCCGGGCTAAAAAGTGCACCCATACACGCCTGAAAACGGTATGTTTGATGGTCCTATAGCAAATCTACTTTCAATATTGTGCATTTTGCTAGAAATGCTTTAGCCTGCTCATGCAAAAAAAAAAAGAAAAAAGGGGGTAATGATTTGAAATTTTGCACTTTTATTGGTCGTTTTCCGAGTGACACGCTGGCAAGCATGACAGTGAAAGGGTTAAACTGATCTACCGTCTGTCTCCCTGGTGTTAACAAAGTAGACGACCGAGTGGGCTGTGAACTGTGGTTGACTGGGCGTAAAATACCAAGTTAGTTACTTACTATGAATGAACGAACGATAGCAGTCTATTCATGTTTGTATCGAGGGCGGCCCTTTTTTTGCAAGTCGACTCACACTGAGACCTGTGGTTTTTGACTGGCTCTGAGTCCGCTAAGTAGCATGTGGATAGTGTTAGCATGCGTTACAGAGCTGAGGGGCTAAGTAACATGTAGATAGTGTTAGCATGCATTACAGAGCTGAGGGGCTAAGTAACATGTGGATAGTGTTAGCATGCATTACAGAGTTCAAGAGCTAAGTAACATGTGGATAGTGTTAGCATCATTACAGAGCTGAGGGGCTAAGTAGCATGCGGAGAGTGTTAGCATGCGTTACAGAGCTGAGGGGCTAAGTAGCATGCGGAGAGTGTTAGCATGCGTTACAGAGCTGAGGGGCTAAGTAGCATGCGGAGAGTGTTAGCATGCGTTACAGAGCTGAGGGGCTAAGTAGCATGCGGCTAGTGTTAGCATGCGTTACAGAGCTGACGGGCTAAGTAACATGCGGCTGGTGTTAGCATGCATTACAGAGGTGAGGGGCTAAGTAGCATGTAGATAGTGTTAGCATGTGTTAAGAGTTCGGGAGCTAAGTAACGTGTAGATAGTATTATCATGTATTACAGAGTAACCTGTAGATAGTGTTAGAGTGCATTGCAGAGATCAGGAGCTGTGTGAAAGTCGATGTAGCCGTCCTGGGCTCCTCATTCCTAGCAATCCGTACGGTCTCTGTGCAACACTGAACTTGAAGCATGCAATGTATTCTGACAAAAATTAAATGTCTTTTGGCCCGTTGGGCTTCATGGTCGACTGCAGGCAATAACAATCGATTATCTGTCTCTGTATCTGTTAAACTCTGGGATATGCTTAAGCTGGGAGCAAGGGTGGCTTACTAGCGTCAAAAGCATATAATTCATTACAATTACATAATTGTGATTTTGTGCACATAATTGTAATTGTGCTTGCACACAATTGTAATTATGTACTTTTGACATAAGCAAGTTGTTGAAAGCAGCTGGAAAAGGCCGTAAGCCATTGGCACCGAGAGTCAAAAGACATAATTACTAGTTATGTGCTGATAGTTACTAAATATTCAAGATTCAAGATTACTTACTATCTCATCAGAGAAATTAAAACGTGGCTGAACATTAACCACAGCACAGTACACAATAACACATATTGTATATTTTAAAACTCGAAGAGACAAAATATGCAGAAATAATTAATTATGAGAGATACGATATAATGAGATAATTACAATTATGTGCTTTTGACGCAAGAGTGTCGTTTCAACTGTGCGAGTTAACTGTGTAATTATTATTCATCTCTAGGTAACACTGAAATAAGCATATTGCTTTTGTGTTTCCTGTACTTGCTTATTGAACTTATGATTACAATGTATGAATAAATTTTGTTTAAGCCAACTGTGCGAGCCAGAAAACACGTAATTGTAACTATTTTAACATAATTAGTAATTATCTGCACATGGTTACTGTATATAATCATGTGCTTTTGACGCCAGCAGCCCGCCACACAGCCGGCGCTCTTGTCACAGTGCAGGTGAGTTTCCCCCTCCCACCCAGCCAGTCCTTTACCGTACGTTGCACCTGACGAAGTGTGCGTCAGTCGAGTCGACCCACACGCCGACACATCAAAGGCTCTGGAGTCGGGGAAACGGAGATACTTTAGATCCCATCTCGGTTGGTCTTGCTTGAGCCATAATCTGGTTGTCTGCTTCTGTGACGAGGGAAAACGCCTGCTGTTCTTGCGGGCGAACGTGAATCCTACCTGCTTGCTTATGCTTTGGCTCGGCGTGGGGCTGCGGCTTCTCACCGATCAGTGAAGCAACAGACGGTGGGTAAGGCGGTCGCTGAAAATTCAGGCCGTTTCTGCTGGCGGACCAGCGCTACCCGAGGTCCCCTCTGTTAGACCCGGAGTAGGTTTAGAATATAGCCTTGTGTGCTTCGTCTGCTGCCAGAAATTTTGAATTTTTGCGTTTTTACATACCTGGCTCATTCAACTTCATTTCTTCACGTTCATCCCGCGAAGGGGACCGCGGACGCAGAAATTAAGGTTCCCGTCAGCTGAGGATCGAGAGCTGTCGAAGGTTCTTTTCTGCTAACCCGCACCTGGGTACTGCGGACGCAGAAATTAAGGTCCCGTCGGTTGAGAACAAAGAGTTGACAGATGTTTTCCCTTGTTTAGGGGAAGAATGGACGCGAAGTCCACGGTAGCTTAAGGGAAAACCTTCACCTGGTGCTTGACTAACGCCCGGAAGCTGGCCACGACCAGCTGCTTGTCATGGTGTCGGAGCAGTCGTCGGTACCGATGTGGACAGTGACATGACTAGTGTCCTCTCGGGGTGACTGGTTGGCCAGGCTGGCTCAAATGTCACCGGCTGTAGCTCTCGCACCCTCTCTGACGTGGATTTTGCCGTTTTGTTCCAGCCCTCTTCTGTTCACGTTGTGAAGATTGGAGTCACCAATCAGGATGGCATCTGGGTGTCCCTCCCTAGGGAGTCTCAGTGGAGGGGGCACCTGTCTGGATCTGTTCGCTCGGATGTCGGGCGTGGCGCTGTCGGCAGAGCTATCAGCCGTTGTTTTGTTTTTGTGGAGAGGTATTTTCTACGCGTTAGATGCATGTCCCGTACCCTATTCTCGTTCCGGGGTTTCGCACCCCGTGGGCTTAGCAATACTCTCACAATCTGTGCGCGCATTGCGAATGGGCTGGCTTCTTCGAGATATTTGAAGTCGTTACGACGTAACGCCTTTCCCACTGGCCCTTCAGGCTATCAGCACCGGGCTTGACGGTACACGACGGATGGCCGCGGCGTGTACTTCTGGGCTGGCGGCCTGAGAGCCTTACTGCCGAGGGAACTCTCTGCAGGCCGCCTTGGGATGGTGAGGGGTCTTGCCTTACCGGTCGATCTAAAAAGTCGCCCAGCGGTAGTATCCCTTCATTCATCTTCTGTTCGGGGTTGTGACCCCCCGGAAGGGAACATTCTTGCCTCTCCCTTCCTGAGGCGACTTCTTTGGTGTGTCGGGCCTAGTTTGCGTGCCATTCTGGTTTGGCGCATGACTTGGTTCCCGACTGTCCGGGTGAGGGTCGCTTCGGACCCCGGGAACTTTGCCTCTCCCGTTTGTAAGGCTTCGGTCGTTGTTGCAAGTTTACTGGTCGAAGAAAAGGCTTACCAGAGTGATGGTGCCTCCCAGGGCCCGTACTGACAGCGCTTTTCGTGTTTGTCCCATCGGTACTTCGAGGGCTGTCAACACCTGATCGTTCTGCGGTGTCCAGCCACCCCTTGCTCCGACTGGTAGTCCGAAGACTTTCACTTCTTCGACGTCAAATCGTTCTTTGATTTGACTTTCCAGGCAACTATATTTCGCAACTTTGTCTTTGGCGGCTTTGACCAGGCATGCTGCATCACGTTCCCAGACCACTGTCGGGTCGACGACCAGGGCCACTTCGTCTCGTGTGAAGACGAGGTCGGGCTTTAGCTTGCCCTTTGGTCCGTCGAAGATCGGTTCCCAGTGTACCGTCCAGCCTTGTTTCTGCGCCTTGTTCCCTAGGATCTTGCACAATGAGTTGTGTCTCAAGATCCTGCTGCGCTTGACTGAGGGGCACCAGCCCGAGATGTGACCGCATGTTTCCGTGGCTGCGCCGCAGCGTCGGCATTTCGTGTCCGTGGACGGTGTGTATCTGCCGATACACTCACGGGCTGGAACGCAGTTCGACCGCAGGAGCAGGGCGTCAATGGCTTCTCCGTCTGTGAAGGTTCTTTCTCGGATCCAGGAATTGCATTCCCTGTATTTCATCCATGTTGCGGAGCCCATTCCCTGAGTTGCCTGGCTGGCCAGGTACTCACACCACTTGTCCTTTGGTACCGCCTTGTCCCTTGTTGGGTCTTCCTCCTTTTTCTTTCTTCCCGGCTCCGCCGGCCTGCAGTGAGGGAATTTGTTGCACGTCTTCGAGCGTCTCGCTTACGCCGAGTTCAAGTGCTAGCTTCCTGATCGTCATGCTTTTCGCCTTCCGACAGAGTTTGTTCAGTCCTCTTATGGTCAGGTCTGGGATGGAATCCTCTAGGCTTTTGATGCCGAGGCCCCCGTTTCTGGTCCTTGCATGGATCAAAGCGTTCGTCGTCTGCTCTGGGAGGTGCAAGAGGCTCTTCACATGTCCACGGATCTGTGCGTCCAGACTCTTTAGCATTGTCAGGCTTGGCCGGCTGTGGAGTATCCTGACTTTGATTCTTGGCAGGATCGTGTCTCTTCATATTTCCAGTGCCTGCATTGGCTTTAGTGGTGCAGCGGCCACGCTGCGTGTCCACTTCTCGATTTGAAGTTTGAGGTTTGGAACTGACATTCCTCCCCATGGCCCAAACATCTTTCCGAGGTATCTGGTCGCTTCGTCCGGTTTCACCCATGGTATCTGCCTGCCATCGACATCGTATGGCTCCGTGTCGTTGACCGTGAACGTCCTTCCATCTGATTGAATGTGGAAGACGTACGACTTGTTCACATTTAGCCGCAGGCCTACCTGGTCACAGTATGCCTTCACCAGTGCCAGGTTTTTCTCGAGTCCTGCTCTCGAGTCGGATAGCACTGCAGTGTCGTCTGCGTATCCGAGGGCCGTGATCTTTGTCCCGTTGATCCCCCATCCTTTGCCGTCTCTTTCGAGGCTGCAGAACATGGGGTCCAGACACACGTTGAACAGGATTGGAGAAAGAGGGTCGCCTTGCTTGACTCCTTGGTTGATGCTGATTTGCCTCGTTTCACCATCAGCTGTTGCGAAGGTTGTGGTCGCTCTCTCATAGAGGTCTTCAACTACTCTGATGAACTGGGAGGGGACTCCCAGTCTTTCGAGCCCTTTTGCAAACAGATCGTGCGAGATGGTGTCGAATGCTTTTGCCAGGTCCAAGAAGGCTACTGCCAAGGTGCCTTTTTCCTTTTTCTGTTTCCGTATCAAGTGCTCCAGAAGAACTGAGTTTTGTTCGACTCCTGGAATGAAGCCTCGCTGTGAGGGGTGCAGACTGATTGCTTCTGTCAGTCGCTTGGCCAGGATCTTCGTATACAGTCTTAAGAGTACGCTGCTGATCGATAGTGGCCGCCAGTTACCGATGTTCAGGAGGTCTGTAGTGCTCTTCGGTAGAAGTAAGGACCTGCTGACCTTTAGCTTTTCCGGCACTTTTCCTGACATCAGCCATAGCGTGTACACTCCCGCTAGGAATCCGGGGTCTTTTTCTTAAGTTGGGCTACTGTGATACGGTCTGGGCCTGCGGCAGAGCCGGTTCTCATCGCTCGTACCGCTTTCCTCACCTCGCTAGCAGTCACTGCATCCAGGATGCGCTCGCTGTTCTGTTCCGGCTGTTTGGTGTGGCCTCTTTGCTTTGCGTGGATCTCGCCGTTTGCTTCGAGGGTGTCTAGAGGCGACGGTGATTCCGTGAAAGGCCCTGGGTAGTTCGATAGATCTACTTCAGGGCCTGCGCTTTCGAATCTTTCCGCGTATGTCGCTTCTATTACCTCGGTGGGTATTTGGCATCAGATGCCCCGTCAAGCACCTGTTTGACTGCGTTTTTCTTGTTCCTTGTCCACTTTTGCTGGAGGTTACGGTATTTCTCCGCCATCTCTTTTGGTTTTCCCTTCAAAGTTTTGGTCCTGATCTTTCGCACCTTTGTCTCTTTTCGGTATCTGGGCGTTTTGGCTCCTTTTTCCGTTGTCAGCGGCTTTGGTGCAATGTACTCATCCAGGAGCTTTTCGTGCGCATTGAACGCTTCTTTGGTCGCTTCGTCCTCTTTCCCGGCTTCGTGCACGGTTCGGCAGAGGGCAGCGATTCCTGCTTCGGATTCATTGCCAGAGATTTCCAGACTGAGAAGTAGTGTCTCAACAGTGGCGCTGTCCAGCCGTACTTTATCGTTTACAGTTTTCTGACTGCTTAGGTACGGCTTTGGCGTGCTTCGCGCTGCCTCCCCTGTTTGTTCTGGGGCCACTCCTTTCTCTTTTGACGTCTTCTTTTGCCTGTCTTCAACGGCGAACATAAAGCCTTTTGTCCTCTTTCTCTCGGAGATGCGTTTCAGGGAGATGTCGTATCCTTCTACACGCAGGGCTGTTCTCACGGTGGCGTGGAGCCCTACTACGTCGCCTTTTTGGCAGTAGATGTTTATGAGAATCTCGATTGCAGTAGCATCCCACTCGGTCTTGAGGGTACGGGCTTCAGTTGCCGCAGGCGCTGCGAGGCTGTCAGCTCGCTTCTTCTCCGCTTCCAGCTTCTCTTGCTTTTTCACAGCGTTTCTTGTCCTCTTTCTCTCGGAGATGCGTTTCAGGGAGATGTCGTATCCTTCTACACGCAGGGCTGCTCTCACGGTGGCGTGGAGCCCCCTTACGTCGCCTTTTTGGCAGTAGATGTTTCGGAGAATCTCGATTGCAGTAGCATCCCACTCGGTCTTGAGGGTAAGGGCTTCAGTTGCCGCGAGGGTCCGTTTTCGATCCGCTTCAAGCTTTTCCATTTCAAGCGCTGCGAGGCTGTCAGCTCGCTTCTTCTCCGCTTCCAGCTTCTCTTGCTTTTTCGCTGCGTTTCTTTTCTCACGCTTGCGTTCCGCTTCAAGCTTGGCAGCGTTGATTCTGCGCTGGTTGGCAATCTCAGGGTGACTGTGCCGTTCATGCTGGGACTTGCCCGATTTCGTTGGAAATCGACGTGTGCAGGCATCGCATTTTTCCGGGTACATCGCCTCTGTTGGTTTTTTTGTTCCCGCTTTACAGCGTGGTGCATGGCATTCTAGCCTATGCACTCTTTCGAATGTGGTCTTGCAGAGCCGACATCTGAAGAGTATGTCACGTAGGCCGTGCGTTGCCGTGAGATGATTCTTTAGAATTCTCACTGTGTTGAACACTACTGAGCATTTCGGGCATTGGTGTTTGTTTGATGGGAGCTCCAGGACGGTCCCGTGTTCCTCATCTCCATGTCCGTCTGCTGCTGCCTCCGGTTCTTCATCTTCAGAGTCTCGCTCGCTTTCCTCTCCGTTGCCCTCGTCCTTCTGCGAGGCGGAGGGCGTGTCGTCGTCTCCGAGGTAGTATCCGAGATCTCCGGTGGAGATTTGGATACCTCCTGCTGTCCCTCCAGGATCAATGTGCCCCAGGATTCTTTCTCCGGTTCTCCCACTGGTCCGTGGCGATCGGTGTCATTGCGCCTTTGCTCGACCGATCGCCTATTAGAAGAGCCCCAGTGTGTCCCCGTAGGGTCGCCAGCGTCTTCTAAGGGCTGGTATCGGGTGCCCACCCATCGTTGGATCGTACCTTCGCACATTCAGTTTTTCAGTTTTTTGGGGTTTGGCCATTTTTTCCTCGAACGTCTGGACGCTCATTTCCTTCGTGCAGGAATTCGATCTCTGCATTTATGGGGCGTCCTTTCGTTCAAACTTTGGGAGTCGCACTTCGGCATGTCCTGACTCCTTGATTGACCCTTCCCGCCGATGGCTTTCCCATCTTTGGAGCCCGTCAATCAGGCCACACTTGCATTTTCAGTCGGATGCCGCATGCATCCGGTCCAGCGGGACCGCGTGGAGGCAATGCAAGGGTTTCCCCCAAGAGCATTGTCGACGACAGTGTCTTGACTCGTATCTGGAGGGGTGTCGGCGTGTACCTTCACCCGAGTTACAGGCAAGCCTGTATTCCAGATTGCAAATTCTGCGTCAGTTATGCTCTGGAGCTTGTAACTTTGATTTCTTTCTCCTTCGGTCCTTGGTTTTGTTGTTCCGAACTGAAGGTGGCGGAGTCACTGGTTGTGTCAGTGGCGGTGGAGATATACTGATAAGTGTAAATGTACTGGTCGGATTTTCAGCGTGAGCGTAATGGTCGGATTAAAAAAAAAAAAACTTTATTTTTATATTGTATGTACTGAATCTTCTTTTCTTTTCTTTTTTTAAATTAATTATTTTACAGAAATTGCAACAGACACATTGCATGCAGTTTACAAAAGTACTTCGCAGGTGCGTTACCTGTAATTAATACTCGTGAGTAGTATAGACACATTTGTCTAATATTACTAATGTACGTCATGAAATTATATGCATCAATACAAAAACAAAAAAACTAAAAAATATATATGTATACACGTACTACACTTGGAGAAGGAGAAGGGGGGAGAGAGAGAGAGAGAGAGGAGGGGGGGGGGGGGGGAGACAAACAGGGGGAGAGAGAGAGAGGAGGAGGAGGACTGACGGAGAGAGAGATGAAGTAGGGAACAATAAACACTGGGACAGTGCACACACACACACACACACACACACACACACACACACACACACACACACACACACACACAACCATTTCTCCAACAGCTGAGAGACAGGCCAGCTGCTGCAAACCACTCAGTGGTGATAACACCTAACAGCCTCCTACCTTTTGTCTTCCTAAGTCACTTCGGAGAGAAATGGAACGGACTGAGAGAAGCCCAACAACAACAAAAACTGTTCGAGAACTCTTTTTCAATGTGTGCACGCCTGGGTCCAAGAGCACGTCGTTCTTTGTTGGTGTGTTGTTTGTTTGTGTGTGTGCGTGCGTGCGTGCGTGCGTGCGTGCGTGTGTGTGTGTGCGTGTGTGTGCGTGTGTGTGTACTCGCGTGCTAACTTAGAAGCTTATAACCAGCAAAGAAACTAACCAGCGGTTGCATCTGAAGCTGCGTGGCTCCCAAAAGCAAGGAACAGACAGAGGGCTACAATTAGGGACACTCCGTTAGCACTGTCACGCACGCACACACACACAAACACACACACACACACGCACGCACGCACGCACGCACGCACACACACTTACTTATACACACACGCACGCACGCACACACACACTTACACGCACGCACGCACGCACACACATGCATACTCGCTCACACACACACACGCACACACACACACACACACACACACACACACACACACACTCACACTCATTAATAATAGTAAAGCCACACATATCAAGTGGTCCCATCGATCCCGACTTTCCTGCTGTGCAGTACCACCAGAGCAGCGTCAACCACTTTCCGCGCTCACTTCCTGCTGGGGGGCAGCAGTGTGTCCGGAGGTCCGAGTCTGTCCCTGTTCATAGACTGACTCGTACATCACCCTTTGCGCCCCCTCCTTCCTCAGCCTGCCCCCTCTTCGTTACTGCGCTGCCTGACTCATTCCCGCTCTTCGTTACACAGTGACCGACAACCCCAGAGAGGCACTGGACTCTCCGCGCCCATTAACTGCTGTACACCGCTCGTGCTCTGGGGCAACATTGTAGCTAGAGGTTGTATTCAAAACCCGCTGTTAACACAAAACGCACACTTGTTTTAGAAAGCTGGCAGTCATTCTTGTTTCAGATTTTTTTCCCCTCCTTCTTAATGGATCTGTTCTTGTCTTTTTATACGGCTCCTTTTTCTTCAGTGGTGCTTCATTTTATGTCCTTTTCTTGACCTTCTTCTACCCAGCTCTCTCTTGTTAGTGGTCCTGATCCATTAGCACGTTGTAGGGCTCTTTTCTCTTTACACTGACTCGTCGTAAAGGTTTTCTCACATGCCTTCTTCAACGCCGCTGTTGTTGTAAGTGGTTCTGTTCTTTTCAGCACTAAGTAAACGATCCATTGTCTTTTATTTGCAAATCTTTCGGGGCGGTTGCGTCTGTCAGGCTATTTGATTGGTGGTTTTCTTCTGTCAAGCTATTTGATTGGTGGTTTTCTTCTGTCAAGCTATTTGATTGGTGGTTTTCTTCTGTCAAGCCATTTGATTGGTGGCTTTTTTCTGTCAAGCCATTTGATTGTGGTTTTGCTATTTTCTTTAGCTTCGTGGAATCCCTCCTGGGGTGTACTTAGGTCACGTATGTGTCACGGACTGTGGCAGGGTGATTTTACTCGTAATCGTAAACAGGTCGTAAACGGGCTCAAGATCCCCCAGGGTCTCTCCACACTATTGTTTCGTCGGTGGAGTGAAGTTCCCTCAAGGGGAGGGGTCCGCGGTGATTCACCGTAAAAAAAGAAGAAAAGAAAAAGAAAAAAAGACCTGCTTTACACAGAGGACACCCCACAGCTTGTGGCAGTGTGATTTTAGTTGCAGTCTTAATCCTTAAACAGGTCGTAAACAGGCTCAAGATCCCCCAGGGTCTCTCCACACTATTGTTTCGTCGGTGGAGTGAAGTTCCCTCAAGGGGAGGGGTCCGCGGTGATTCACCGTAAAAAAAGAATAAAAGAAAAAGAAAAAAAGACCTGCTTTACACAGAGGACACCCCACAGCTTGTGGCAGTGTGATTTTAGTTGCAGTCTTAATCCTTTCTCCTCCTCTGTCTTTAGGGGTTTTCTTAGGCTTTGTTCTGCCTAGCTGTTGCTGATAGCACTTCTGTCACAGCACTTCGTATAGGCTCTTTTCTCTTCTCGTTGCTTCTTTCGGGGGCGTTTTTCTTATGCCTTCTACTCTTATTCGTTTTGTTCTTTTGTGAGCATATCGTGGGGTCCTTTCTTCTCACACTGCTGGGATGCAGGTCATTTGTGCCAGAGCCTGTGGCAGGGTGATTTCACTCGTAATCGTAAACGGGTTCAAGATCCCCCAGGGGCATTAATTGTAGGGTCCTTTCTTCTCATGGAACTTTTGGAGGATGTAGGTCATGTATGTCACAGCCTGCGGCAGGGTGATTTCAATCGTAAACAGGTGGTAAACAGGCTCAAGATCCCCCAGGGTCTCTCCACACTATTGTTTCGTCGGTGGAGTGAAGTTCCCTCAAGGGGAGGGGTCCGCGGTGATTCACCGTAAGAAAAACGACCTGATTTACACAGACGACACCCCACAGCCTGTGGCAGTGTGATTTTTGTTACAGGCTTAATCCTTTCTCCTCCGTCAGTTTTTAGGGTTTTTCTTATGCCTTCTTCTATAAAGCTCTTCTTCTCAGCTGTTCGGTTATTTTGAGCGTTTCAGAGTAGCTGTCTGTGGTGTCGTCTACCCTACAGGTAATATTTCTGTACGTTTTCGTATTTTCAAGGACGTTTTTTTCTGAGTGTTTCTTTGTATTCCTTTTTATGCATGCTACCCTTCTCTTCTCCTGAGCGCCTGTTAATAGAATGTTTCTAGGCGTTCCTCTGTCTAGATCTGTGGTTGTGTTCTTTTTAGCATTCTCTACGGCTCCTTTTTCTTCTGTGTGTATCTTTTTAATGCTTTTTCGTAACCCTTGTTCCTCAAAAGCTCTTCTTAATGGTTCCATTCCACTTAGCACTTCGTCGGGACCCCTTCTGTTCTGTGTCCCTGCCTTTAGGGTTTTTCTTAGACTTTGTTCTGCCTAGCTGCTGTTGATAGCACTTCTGTTACAGCACTTTGCATATAGGCTCTTTTGTCTTCTCGCTGCTTCTTTGCGGGGCGTTTATCTAATAATTATGCCTTCTACGTTGGTTGAAGTGTTGCTCTACATCCACAGAAACCGTAGGTTAATTAGGGACGGGAGCCCAGGACGTCCACCTCGACTTTCACCGAGCGCTTGAGCTCTGATGCCTTCTACCACTTTTGCCTTCGTTTTATTCCTTTCTGAACATCTCGTAGGGTCCTTTCTTCTAGTGCTTCTGGGATGCAGGTCATGTGTGTCACAGCCTATGGCAGGGTGATTTCACTCGTAATCGTAAGCGGGTCGTAAACAGGCTCAAGATCCCCCAGGGTCTCTCCACACTATTGTTTCGTCGGTGGAGTGAAGTTCCCTCAAGGGGAGGGGTCCGCGGTGATTCACCGTAAGAAAAACGACCTGCTTTACAAAGAGGACACCCCACATGTGTGCTTGTCTATTATTATTTTTTTGCTTTTTTTTTTTTTTTTTTGCTTTTCTTTTTAAAGCTTTTGTTGTACCCAGCTGCTGCCGATAGCAGTTATGATATACCACTACGCCAATGCTCGTTCTCTGCTGCTGTTGTGTTGCTTAATGTTCTCGGATGTCGGTTGACATATTAGGGACAAGCTGAGACCAATGCGTAAACATGGTTCAGTATTGCTTTACGTCCACGGAAACCATAAGGCTCGTTAGGATTGAAAGCCCAGGACGGCCACCTAGACATTCACACAGCTCCTGAGCTCTGACTCGCTCCTTTCTCTTCTGATTACTTCTTTTTGGGCTGTTTTTGTCTCATGCCTTCTTCTACCCAGCTCTTCGTTTTTGTCGTTTTATTTTTTCCCGGGCATTAATTGTAGGGTCCTTTCTTCTCATAGAACTTTTGGGGGATGTAGGTTATGTGTGTCACAGCCTGTGGCAGGGTGATTTCAATCGTAAACAGGTGGTAAACAGGCTCAAGACCCCCCAGGGTCTCTCCACACTATTATTCCGTCGGTGGAGTGAAGTTCCCTCAAGGGGAGGGGTCCGCGGTGATTCACCGTAAGAAAAACAACCTGCTTTACACAGAGGACTCCCGACCAAAAGCCTGTGGCAGTGTGATTTTAGTTGCAGGGTTCCTTTCTCCCTCCGGCAGCTGGCGTTTTGGCTTTTTTTTTTAGGCTTTTCTCCACACAACTTTTTTCCCGTAGTGGTTTAGTCCTCCATAGCACCTCCGGGGGGGTGGCTTTCGTTTTTTTCCTGTGATATACTGTACCCAGTTCGTAGTGTTTCTGTACCTTCCAGTACTTCCAAGGACTGCTTTTTCGTCTTAGTGCTTCTTTTGTGGCTTTCTCGAGTGACCAATGCCATTGTCTCCTTTCTGGCTGTCCTCCGTGTCTTTGTTCTTTCACGCTTTGACTGCTGCCACTGTCTCCTGTCTGGCTGTCCTTATTGTCTCTCTGCCTTTGTTCTTTCACGCCCCTCCTTCCTGAACCTGTGTCCTCTTCGTTACTGACTGACTGATCCGTCCCCCGATCCTCACCATGAGAGAGTGACTGACACCCTTTTCGTTACAGAGTGACAGATTCTCCCTCTTCGTTACAGAGTGACTGACACCCCCTCTTCGTTACAGAGTGACCGACTCCCGCTCTTCGTTACAGAGTGAATGACTCCCCCTCTTCGTTACAAAGTGACTGACTCCCCCTCTTCGTTACAGAGTGACTGAATGATTCCCCCTCTTCGTTACAGAGTGACTGACTCCCCCTCTTCGTTACAGAGTGACTGATTCCTCCTCTTCGTTACAGACTGACTGACTCCTCTTCGTTACAGAGTGACTGACTGACTCCCCCTCTTCGTTACAGAGTGAATGACTCCCCCCTCTTCGTTACAGAGTGACTGACTGACTCACCCTCTCCGTTACAGAGTGAATGACTCCACCTCTTCTTTATAGACTGACAGACTCCCCCTTTTCGTTACAGAGTGACTGACTGACTCCCCCTCTTCGTTACAGTCTGACAGACTCCCCCATCTTTGTTACAGAGTGACTGACTGACTCCCCCTCTTCGTTACAGAGTGACTGACTGACTCCCCCCCTTCGTTACAGAGTGACTGACTCCCCCTCTTCGTTACAGACTGACTGACTCCCTCTCTTCGTTACAGAGTGACTGACTGACTCCCCCTCTTCGTTACAGAGTGACTTACTCCCCCTCTTCGTTAAAGAGTGAATGACTCCCCCTCTTCGTTACAGAGTGAATGACTCTCCCCCTCTTCGTTACAGAGTGACTGACCCCCCCCCCCTTCTTCCTCAGTGACTGACCCCCCCCCCTTCGTTACAGAGTGACTGACCCCCCCTTCGTTACGAGTGACTGACCCCCCCCCCCTCTTCGTTACAGAGTGACTGACCCCCCCGCCCCTCCCCCCTGAAAGCTATCAATTTAGGCTATTCAATTCAAATTCAATTCAGTTCAAAATTCAGTTCAATTCAATTCAAAAAAACTTTAATCATCCCACAAGGGGCAGTTTTGTTGTGGTCATGGCAGGCTCGTAAAAAACAAAAAACAAAAAATTAAAATTAAAAAAAAACATCAAGTTAAGAGAACAATACAACAAACACAACACCACTAACAAAAGAGTTACTTAAAACCATAGTATAGTTATAGCTAGAATAATTATATAGCCTTAACCAAGAATTAAATTCCCCGGTTCATTTTGCTTCGATTTCTTTTCTATTTCTCTTTGTTTCTTCTCCATATTCTCTCCAGTCATAAAGTGGCGTTTACATTACAATGAAGTAGGCGTTAACCTGTGACATCATCAACTGTAGTGTGACTTGTGTTTTGATCTTTGATGACGTCAGCCTGCTTGTCGTCACTTGTGATTTCGTGACTTGCGTTTTGAATTGGCATGACTGTGCGATTCGTCCTGGGGTGACTGACGCCATACGGCTGACGGGACGTAAGAATTGCCCAAGACCCAGCCAACGCATTCTTATGGCCAGCCACGTTTTCCAATTTTGTGACGAATGGTCCATTTCGTCATTCCCGTACATAGCTCAGTGGGGATAGCTCAGTGGTTAGAGCGCCGGACTCGTGATTGAAAGGTCGCGGGTTCGAATCCCTGCAGGAGCGGCGGGAGAATTTTTTTCTCCAGGGTCAACTTTCTGTGCTGACTCTTATTTCGGTATCCGTTCCGCCCCCGTGTTACCGCAGCAACAAGTAAACGACCCCAGTCATTCTGCCAAAAGTGTAGGTGGCAGGTTACAGCTAAACACGCATACACCTTCCGTATGTGGCTTTGCATGAAGTGACATGGTGCATGGTTGTATGGTGTACACAGAACGCGCCGAGATGGCAGCAGTTTCATTTGGCACCAACAATGCCAGCGCTGTAAGTACACCACTTCGGTGGATATTTAAAAAAAACAAAAACAAAAACAAAAACGCGCTATAAAAAAGAAGAAAGAAAAAAAGCCGTTCACTCATGTAGAACCACATGCGAGCGCAGTGAGTCTGCTCGAGAGCGGAGAATAGCGCTATATAAAAGCAATCAAAAATAATAATAATAATTTTTATTATGGAAAACCTATATTGCAAGCTGGGATGATTTATCGACCCAGTCACGTTATGTAGTCCATTCCGTGATTCCCGTGGATATTTATTATGGATAACCTCGTATTAGTGCAAGCTGGGATGATCGATAGACCCAGTCAAGTTATGGACATATAACCACGTGCTGCAGTACCGTAGTAAATGATCGGTTCGTTCCCTGATTCCCGTACTTCTGCAATGCTGTGATGAATGGTCCTTTTCGTGATTTGCATACCTGTGGGCGACCACGTCGCATTGCCGCGCCGTCACGCCCTATCCGTTGCGTGACGCTGGAAGCCTTGGCTCTGTGATTAGGAAGAGAGACGGCCACTTTATGCCGGATACAGGCTGTCTTTCCAGACAACTAGAACTGCTGTTGGCTGTCATTGGCAGCTGTTACTCTCCGATTGTGTAGGGTCGTTATAGGCTTTGAGCTGCTGCATCTGGTCTATCCGTCTTTTTTATTTGTTTTGTTTGTTTGTTTGTTTTTCTGTCCGGGTTTTGTGTGTTCGTTTGTTGGTGTAGACACACAGCACACACGCACACGCACACACACACACACACGCGCGCGCGCGCACACGCAGACACACACACACACACACACACACACACACACACACACACACGCGCGCGCGCGCGCACATACATTCTCTCTCTCTCTCCCTCCCTCTCTCTCTCCCCCTCTCCCTCTCTCTCTCTAAATTCAATAATCACTTCCTTTCTGTGGCAGAAATTTTGGCAAAACCACGATCGGATGATGTATATGACTCTGAATGCTCAAATATTCTACATGAATTTTGTGAGCGAAAAACACGAGGGCAGGAGCCATTTGTCATCCCATATATTTCCATTCCAGAACTCGGTAAATATATATCCAAACTGGATAACAAAAAGTTGTCTGGACCCGATGGTATTAGTAACCACTTACTTAAATTGTCACTTCCTTACATAATAGACTCGCTTATTTACATTTTAAATCTATGCATCGAGAAAAACCATTATACATCTGAGTTTAAGAAAGCAAAAGTGATCCCACTGTCAAAAACTCGCGACAAGACAAATTTGACTGACTACAGACCAATATCACTGTTATCTGTCCTGTCCAAACTCCTCGAAAAGCATGTGCATGTGCAGTTAAATGATTATTTGGAAAAACACCTACTCATTCACCCCTTCCAGTCTGGTTTTCGATGTAAACACTCTTGCAATACCGCCTTAGTACGGCTTACACATTCTTGGCTGACAGCGATGAACAGATCAGAGGTGTCTGGCGTGATATTCCTAGACCTTAAAAAGGCCTTTGACCTTGTGGATCACAATATCATGATGTATAAGCTTGGATGCTACCTTCAAAATTCAACTTCTCTACCGTTTTTCAAATCGTATCTTGAAGGCAGAACGCAACGTGTTTTCCTCCATGGCTCATATTCTTCTGAAGGCTCTGTAAAGTTTGGGGTACCACAAGGATCTGTCCTAGGGCCTATTCTGTTTAGTATTTTCATCAATGACCTACCATTGCATGTAACGAATATTTCTGTTGCTTGCGACATGTTAGCAGATGACACAACACTCCACGCATCCGGAAAAGATATTATGCAGGTAGAGCACACCTTACAGGAAAGCTTAGACCAGGTCTCATGTTGGTGCGACAATAATTCTATGGTCATCAATCCAAAGAAAACCCACTCTATGACAATCGCTACAAGGCAGAAGCATCAGCTGTTGCCTTTATCGTTTGAACTGTTACTACATGGAGTGAAAGTTGAACAAGTGGCAGAACACCGACTTTTAGGAATAATTATAGACAATAAACTTCGGTGGGATACACATACTGACACACTGTGCAAAACACTCTCTAAGCGTGTCTTCCTTTTATCTAAACTAAAGTACATTGTTGACACTGATACTTTAAAGCTTTTCTTCAATGCCCACATTAAATCCCACATTGACTACGCATCCGTAGTGTGGGAAGGCTGTAGTGATGCTCTAAAAAACGATTAAATTCTCTACTAAGAAGATCCGGAAAGCTAATCCTTCCAGATAAAATCTAACCACTGACCAGAAACTGAATAAGATAGGAATATTGAGCCTTCATAAACAACTGGACTACAACAAGGGTGTTTTTATGTATAGGGCACTTACCAACAATGCGCCAGTGTACATATCTAGCTTGTACAAAGCTCCTCACTCTAGCTCCAGGAACAACTACCTTCATTTACCAAAGCCAAGAATAGATTTATTCAAAACAAGCATGGCCTTTTCGGGTGCCCTGTTTTGGAATAGTCTTCCAGTGCACCTCAGATCATGTCACTCACTCAGCTCCTTCAAGAGAAACCTCCGTGAGCACCTTAACACAACCGTATAAGACAGCTTATGACCCCCCCCCCCCAACCCCCATCATTTTACTCTGTAGACTAGTGCTTGCTATACAGATGCCGGAATCATCGTTTATCACATCACTGAAAAGTGATTTACTGTTGCTACCGCGCTGTGTGTGTGTGTGTGTGTGTGTGTGTGTGCGTGTGTGTGTCTGCGTGTGTCTAGGTGTGAGTGAATGCAGCATTGCCTACTGTGATTTATGATCTGATCTACATGTTTTTGTTGTTGTTCTTCCTTCTACCCCACCCCCCCCCCCACCCCCCCCCCGTACCGCTGAGCCATGTTATGTTTTTGTGATTTACAAATAATTGCGAGTTATGTCAACACCATTTTTGATATGTATGCATCTTATTTATTTATTGTCATTTCAAAGTATTTTCAATGATTTTGCTTTTCCTGTATGTTTATTACTATTAATAGTGGTAGTATTATATTTTATTTGTTTGTATTTTGTTTATCCTGTTTAAGTATTAATCGAGTTTGTAAAAAGATTATTTTTCTTTTTTCTCTCTCTCCATTTTTCACTTATTTGGTAGTTTAGCAAGGACTAGTTGTTAGACAGGTCTAAATGAATCTAAACTACAATCCTTGGAAAATAAAGTTTTCGAGTTTGAGTTCTCTCTCTCTCTCTCTCTCTCTCTCTCTCTCTCTCTCTCTCTCTCTCTCTCTCACACACACACACACACACACACACACACACACACACACACACTCACTCACTCTCCCCCTCTCTCTCCCTCTATCTCTCCCCCTCTCTCTCTCTCTCTCACACACACCCAACACACACACACACACACACACCTCTCTCATTCACTCACTCACACACACACACACTCTCTCTCATTCACACACACACACACACACACACACACACACACACACACACACACACATTCCCTCCCTCCCCCCTTTCGCCCTGATATAACCGCACTGGTTGACTGGGCGTAAGACACCAAGTTACTACTACTACCTCCCCCTCTCCCCCTCCTCCTCCCCCAACCCGACACCTCCCATTGTACCATTTTTTACCCATGCTGTCGTGTATACATCCAGTCTTTTGTTTCTTCCTGCCCTAAAATAATCTGTTTTATGAGATCTTTGAATTCCTGCGTAATGCCATGCATAGTTTTGCGCTGAGGACGTCAAACACGATCATCACCAGATCGCTTTAGGCACAAGACGCCCATCTCTGAGAATAAACGGAATCAGCGCTGTGTTTCAAGACAGTTGGTAATTTCGATAAATCAGCGTTCTCGACACCGAGCAAGCATGCGGCGGGAAACTGATTGGATTTCCTGTGTGTCAGTTCAATTGCGGGACTTCGTCACGCGAAGACGATAAGTTGACACAAGGAAGTGTTTGTTGTGTTTCAGGTTGGCTTTGACGAGGGGGGAAAGGAGAGAGAGCGAGCGAGAGAGAGAGAGAGAGAGAGAGAGAGAGAGAGAGAGAGAGAGAGAGAGAGAGAGAGATCTGAATAGGTGATAGCGCGCGTGCACACACACACACACACACACACACACACACACACACACACACACACACACACACACATTAGGAATCGATAGGTTCGATCGGTAGCGTTGCTCAGACTCAGTTGGCTTTCTTTCAAAAAGTGACCCGCTCTCCAAACGGGAAGAGGTCAGTGAAAGGGGTAACACACAAAACGTCTTGCACTGAGACTCGAACTTGCAAGCACGAACCGAGCATCCGAAAACGTAAAGCAGTGTACTCTTTGATCTTCTATGCTGCGTCAACAATTCGCCATTCTGGCTGCTTGTTCCAACAGTGGGATACTTCGGACGCTTTTGTGCACTGATAGATAGGTTGGTGCGAATTTTTTTTAAAGGTTGTGACAGTAAATTATACACTCTTAATTGTAAGTGACGGGTTTTGAACTGGTGTGAAAGAATTTTGAAAAGTGTGCTTTGTTCTGAGGTGACCCGATGTGGTTTGCAGGACTTTAAAAATCCAAGAACTAACTAACTGTTGAGAATTCAGAGCTAACAAACGCAATATATAAGCAGTGCATACTATTTTGGGGTTTCTGCATGTAAAAAGTGATACTTCTTTCAGTCGTAGTTAGGTGGAATGTAAATACTGAGATGTGCTTAAAACTGGGAGCTGCAATGTTCTCACTTTAAAAGCTTGGAGTACGAGTAGATCAGAATATAGCCACGCATGCTTCACCCATTGCCAGGAATTTCTTCCGTATCCTAATTTCGACCTTCAGGTCCATTCACTTTAAAAAAAAATCAAAATGCTCTCCCTGCTGTTAACCGGTTGACTGGGCGTAAAACACCAACTTTCTTACTTAAACTCCCTGCTGTTAACTGCGTCAGTTTGAGCCAAAACTTGCACGGTGTCCCGTGTGTGCCCGTGGAGGAAGATAGGTTGGTTCCCGTGGTAAGTAAGTAAGTAAGTAAACATGGTGCTTAACGTCCACAGAAACAAGGCTTATTAGGGACGGGGAGAAGGGGGTATGGAGGTGGGGGGAGAGGGAGATTATAGACCTATCGCTACACTGTCACCACCAGAATGACTTCTGCATTAAGGTGGGCAGCGATGAGAGCCATTTGAATGTTTCAGTAGGAAGTGATGGGCAAAGTCACAAGACAGTGTCCACAAACCACAGCCTTTTGAAAGAGAAAGGAGAGCCGAAGCGGTATCGAACCGAGGTCCTTCTGCTTACCAGCCTAACGCCTTACCACTAGGCCAAACCGGCTCACAAAGTGAGTGTGAGTGGTTCCCGTGGAGAGCGCCTACGGAATATAAACAGGTACCAAAACAGGTGTTCTTGTGCATTGATAGACAGATAAATGATTGTGTTTTAACGTTGTAACACTGAACTAGACAAACCTGTGATTCAGTGACTCGTGTTTTGAACGGGTGTGAAATAATTTTGAATATGATTCGTCCTGATTCGAGGTGACTCTCTGCGGTTGACCAGACGCTAAGCTCCAAGAAATAGCCAACTAATTAATTTAATATAATAATAATGTTAATAATAATAATAATACGATGATTGTTTCCTACAGAGGTGACCCGAGCGGTTGGCGAGGTGTTAACATCCAGAAACGCGCCAGGAGCGTGCCACTGAGATAAAGGTTAAGTGCAAATAAACTCGCATTGCACGTCCTCTGAGAATAAGCCCACGCAGACCTGCTCACACCCCCGACTGCACACGGTGGGTTAAACCCGCTCCACGGGCGGGCAAATTGACAGAGAGCCTTTTGGAATATGATGGGGGGGGGGGGGAGACTGAGCATGGTGGGTTAAACCTGCTCCACGTGCTGGCAAATTGACAGAGAACCTATTGGAATATTGAGGGCGGGGGGAGGGGGGGGGGAGGAGAGAGGGAGAGAGAGACGCTCGCGCTTCACGAGAGAGAGACGCTCGCGCTCCAGGAGAGAGAGAGAGGAGAGAGAAGCAGAAACAGAGACTGAAGCAGGTTCAGAGAGAGGGAGAGAGACGCGCGCTCCAGGACACAGAGAGAGAGAGAGAGAGAGAGAGAGAGACACGCTCGCGCTTCATGAGAGAGAGAGAGAAAGGGAGAGAGAAGCAGAAACAGAGACTGAAGCAGGTTCAGAGAGAGAGAGAGAGAAGAGTGCGGGGCGCGGCATCTCTCTATCACTGTTTGCAGCTTCCATCTGTCTCCCACGCGAGGTTAAGTAAGTGATCATCACTTCCCACCCACCACGCCCACGTACCCCCACCCAACCTCCCGTGCGCTCCCCTCTTATCATACAACCACCCCTCCAAATGATGATTGGGGAAAAGGAAGAAAAAGAGAGAGAGAGAGGGCAACAAAAAACAAACAAAAGAACGAGCCGTTCGTTCCGCTACGAGACTGCTGACGAGGGAACAACTCCATCACGCACTTGGTGTTTTCTTTTAGGTTCACCTGTGCGACAGCCCGGAGAGTGGGGGCGGGAGGGAGTTAGGAAATAAACGCAGACGAGAGGCAAACCGTTTCGGAAGCTGCGGGGGCTTGCCCGTCTCGGCTCATCAAGTTATGATAGACTCGTCTCGAGCAGTGATCCCGCAGGACTACTGACGTAGAGATTAATGTCCCCTCTCTTGGGAACCCAGAGCTGACGCATGTTCTCCCTTTTAAAGATCCAAACACAAAAACGTTCAAACCGCGAACGCTTATTTATTTTTTGACACGGACACACAGTATGCAAATTTTCAGGGAAATCCCCTTTGTCAAGCCGCAGAACGACACTTAAACACACAGATTAACGGTTAAAAACGATGAAAAATATGAGAGTAAGAACGTATCTTGTTTTGGTTGAGGTTTTGTCGCTTGTTTAGAGCTTGGAAGATTTGTTTGGATCTTGTTTTAGAACGCTAGCAGTCATTCTGTTTCAGATTTTTCTCTCTCCCTTTAAAGCTTGGAGTAGGTCAGAATATAGCCATGCATGCTTCGCCCACTGCCAGGATTTTTTTCCGTGTAATTTCTATCTTCCCGGTCTATCAACCGTCATTTCCCCCTCCAAATCCTCTCCTTACTTTTTAAGGGTAAGTAAGTAAGTAAGCATGGTGCTTAACGTCCACAGAAACCATAAGGCTTATTAGGGACGGGGAGAAGGGGGGAAGGGGGTATGGAGGTGGGGTACCCGCCTAATTATATAGGCCCACCTACTCATAGTAACATGTGATGTAAGTAGGCGGTTCCCGTGGTGATCGAGTATAAATATGTATCAAAACATGTGTTGTTGTGCATTAATTAATAGATTGCTGGTGTTTGTCGCTGTAACAGTGAATTAGACAAACTGGTCTTTTAGTGACTAGATAGCTGGTGTTTGTCACTGTAACTGAGCTAGACAAACTTGTCATTTAGTGACTAGATTGCTGGTGTTTGTCGCTGTAACAGTGAACTAGACAAACTTGTCATTTAGTTCAAAACACAAGTCATTAAATGACAAGTTTGTCTAATTCAGTTACAACGACAAATACCAGCCATCGACTTGTGTTTTGAACTGGTGTAGAAGACTTCTGGATGTGTGATTCTTCCTGAGGTGACCCTGTGCTGTTGATGGGGCGTTAAAATCCAAGAACTAATGTACACTCCCCCAACCCCCCGCCCCCGCTCTCTCTCTCGCGTGCGAGAGAGATTTAGTATGGTACAGAAAGTTACCACGACGTCATAATCTTGTTCAAAATCTGTGTTCTCCAGGACAAATATTTTGCAGCTATTTTACCTGAGGCTTCGGGTGCCTTGCCCTGGGTACCTTAATTGAGACAGCAGAGTTGACAAACGGCAGAAGCTGAACACCTCTTTAGTTCGAGAGGACATTGACACCAAGAAGGAATTGTTCCTTCGTTGCAGACTCCTTAACACACCCATAAGCTGCAGGAAAGGGAGACCAACCCCCCCCCCCCCCCCCCTCCCTCCAAAAAAAGAAGAAGAAAAAAAGAAGAAGAGAGAGGTTGTGGAAAAGAAAGAGAGAGAGAGAGAGAGAGAGAGAGAGAGAGAGAGAGGAGAGTGTGTGTGTGTGTGGTGTGTGTGAGAGAGAGAGACAGAGACAGACAGAGAGAGATGGGGGTGGAGGGGAGGTAGGGGTGCGGGCGTCGGAAGTGAGGTGTGCCGCTGTGCAGAGACAGGGAACCGATATCACAAGTAAATCTGTCTGTGAGCGGTGCCAGACGTGCTCTCAAATCACACAAACACAGATTTACCGTCTTTGCAAAGTGCCCTGAAATCGATGGGCTGGGCTCGGCCGGTCCGGTCAATAGTGAAAGTGGATGATCGGTTCAGCCTTTTTGCAGTAGTCTTCTTACTCTTTTTAAAGGGCCCCTCTCTCTCTCTCTCTCTCTGCACGCTCCAGTCCATTGATAGCATCATCACGTGTAGACACGCAGACGCCCCCCACGGAGCCTACCTCCCGTGCCAGGGGTGTTTGATCCGTTAAACCGCTGCGCCCCTTTTGATAATAACAATTGATAACTTCTTCCTTTTTTTTTTTAAAAACAATAGATAACTTTTGTATAGCGCTTTTCCCTGGTGTACACAAACTCGCTGCGCTTTACAGCATTCTCCACGATGAGCGCTTGTCGAGCGCTGCATCTCGAGAGGAGCTCTGATGATCGCCTCTTTGGATTCTATATTTAAATATTTGAAAGAGATCAACATTTGTGGCAGCTTAAAAATAAGTTTGTGATTTTTTTTTTGACCTGGTTTTGTTTTTGCTTATTTTATTGTCTTAAAAAAAAAAAAAAAAAAAAAGAATTTACGATATCAGTTTTAACTACAGACATTCTATGCCTGTGGTTTTAACATGTACATTTTTGTAGCATTTATGGCGTTTACACTATAAAATGTCTTGCTCTGATATATTACCGTCCTGGTTGACGGGTGTAAAAAAAGAAAAAAAAAAGGTACTTAGACTACTGGGTTTGTTTTTAACTGCCTCTTCCTCTCCGAAACAGTCCCTCTCTGGACTTGTTCAGATCTAGCCTCAAGACATTCAGTTGTTTTCCAAAACAATAGACCTGCCATGGTTCTGCTCCGCTATTTTCTTCCGCCGTAAGTCCCTGTTTGTTGTTGATGGTAAATTGTGGTTAGTGTACGGATATAATATACTCGACTGTGTGTGCGTGCGTGCGTGCGTGTGTGTGTGTGTGTGTGTGTGTGTATGTGTGTGTGTGTGTGCGTGCTTGTGTGTGTGTGTGTGTGTGTGTGTGTGTGTGTGTGTATGTGTGTGCTTGTGTGTGTGTGTGTGTGTGTGTGTGTGTGTGTGCGTGTGCTTGTGTGTGCGCGCGCGCGCGCTTAGAATAGCTTCTCCGGGCAAGATTTTGCGCTGAACAAATAACTTTGATTGATTAAAACAACGTTTTAAACGGATTGCCGTTGGCAACCTGTTATTCGTTCTGGCCTTGAAGAGGTGAACAAACTGAAGCATGTTTTCCACAGCAAATATTAGTTTCATACAGCTCCACTGACAGCATGAAATAAGTACTTTCTGAAGTCCAAACAGGCCAGAGGGAAACAGGTTTCTCGCCTTACGCAGCAATCCCCCCCCCCCCCCCCCCCTCAACCATTTTCTTTTTCTTGATTAATAACCACCGAAGTATGCTATCTGCTTTAAAAATTAACACACACACACACACACACTCACGCACGCACGCAAACGCGAGCGCGCGCGCACACACACACACACACACGCACGCACGCAGACACGCGCACGCACGCACGCACGCACGCACGCACGCACACACACACACACACACACACACAACTTGTTCTTAACTTTATCTCCACAGTTGCTGTCTTTATTTACCACGTATTCCGCTGTGAACGCAGGAAGCAGTGAAAGTCACCGATTTACTGTGTAGTCTTCATAACATTGACTCTGTACTGACGAATTGTGTGGCTGTCTCTATATTGACAAACTCATTCAACTATTTTCTGACAGAATGTGTGTGTGTTTTTTAGTTTTTTTTACCTGTTACAAATCAGAGGCAGATGCCGCAATTTGTGCTGGCTAATTAAAACTAATTATTACATTAACAAGGGCTGGCATGATTCTAGACTTCATTTTGAAACTTTGTTGCAGTATGTCTTCAAAAACATTTTCTTTCCCCTAGTAAACATGGTGCTTAGCGTCCACAGAAACCTTACGGCTTATTAGGGACGGTGGAAAAGAGGGGGGGGGGGGGGGGGGGGGGTGAGGGGTGGGGGGGGGGGATGTAAGTAATACACCTATTGCTACACTGTCACCACCAGAATGACCCGTACATTAAGATGGGCAGCGATGAGAGAGACATTTTAATGTGAGGGACAAAGTCACAACCACAGTGTCCACAGACCACAACCTCTTTGAAGAGAAAGAGCCGAAGCGGTATCGAACCGAGGTCGTTTTGCTTACAGCCTAACGCCTTACCGCTATTTCAGATCGGCTCACATTTTGTTTGTTTTTAATCCTCCTCCATCACCTTTTTTTGATAGCACGAAACTGACTGGTCAGCAAGTTCTGCTTTCAGAGCATCGCAGAAATTACGCAGTAGAAAACCACGGACTGTTAACGGTGTGTGACGAGGTGGAGAAAAAACGTTTGCCATTGTCATAATGTTGTCATTTCACCGTGACAACGACTAAAACCGTGTATGCGCGGGGAACGTCAATTTCCGGTGTCCGTGTCTACGCACGCTTTTCAGCGCGTGCTTATCACTTCCGTCCGCCGTTCGCTTCGGCACGCGCAGTCGGCCATTTGATTCAGTGCGCCCTCTGGTGGTTTGTTGATGTGACAGTTCGTGTCGATAGGATCGGTATGTGCATGTCGTGTTTTCTAGATCTCATTACTGCTGACAGACTTCCTCGCTTCGTTCGGTAACCATGATTTTTTTAATTGATTTTTTTAACATAACTCTTTTGGGGAGGGGGTGGCGGGGGTGTGGGGGAGGGTGGGGGGGTGGGGGTGGGTGGGGGGGAGAGAGAGAGAGAGAGAGAGAGAGAGAGAGAGAGAGAGAAGTTGGGCACACAAGTATTAATACTACCGATAATGGAAAGATCTTTCAATGTTAATCGGAACACATATATATGTAAACCATTCAAATAACAACAACGAGAAAAAACGACAAAAACAAAAACAAAACCCATTTACAAGCATTTACATGTTTTCCTTTTTACCGATAATAAAAACAAGAACAGTAAATATACAGTCACAAAAGTTTAACAAACATAGTTGTACCAAAGATTCCCCATAACACGATTTCATTTGTCAATCAGGATCTTACGCAAGCCTACCTTGAAGCCACGCACAGACTTGTACGTTTTCATTTTCGGAGGAAGAGAGTTCCAGACAAATGACCCAGAGAATGCAAAACTCATCTTATATAGGTCGATGAGAGTGCGCGGTAAGACATTGTTTTTTTGATTCATATCGAGCAGGCGCTCTGTTAAGAAGGTCGCATACATATTGAGGCACCCAACCCATATGGACTTTAAACATAAGCACAGACGTGTGGACACAGATTGTTCCTGCAGTGGAAGAATGTCTAATTTTTCAAGTTTTGCCGACGTTGACAGGGAGTGATCAGGTAATATAAGTTTTGCTGCTCGTCTGTGGATGGAGTTGAGTTTTTTTAGGTGAACCTCACTGACATTGCTCCACACAGTAATGCATAATTTATGTGTGCCATTAAGTGGGCATTAAAGAAGAACTTGCGACAACCGATATCAACATACTTCCTAAGCTGGCCCAGCAAAAATAAATTTCGTGCTACCTGTTTACAGATATTATCGATGTGGGGCTGCCATTTTAATTCTTCATCAATTGTAATCCCAAGAACCCTATGTTCACGAACTTGTTCAGTTATGCTTGTACCAAGTGTCAGGTTAAGTATTAGGAGTTTAAGCTGGTGTTTTTGTCCGGAAGCTAACACCATGCTCTTTGTCTTCCCGGGGTGAACTACCATGCGATTTTAGTCACACCATTTTGATACATCATTTAAACCCTCTTGAAGACACGCTGGACTGATTCCACATTTGTCCCACGTGAGTGAATCGAGTTATCGTCTGCAAAATGATCACATACAACTTTGGTATTAAGTATATGTAGGGGTAGGTCATTAATGAAAATACTGAATAGAAGTGGACCCAGAACAGAGCCCAGTCGTATTCCACATTTAACTACTCCTTTTGTTGAATAGTTTCCATTCAGGAAAACACACTGAGTTCTGTCTTGCAGATACGACTTTAAGAGAGACACTGTTGACGAATTCTGCAAATAAACTAATAATTTCTGGAGCAGATTTGTATGATTGACATGGTCAAACGCTTTTTTTAAATCTAAGAAGACTGCACCAGTAAGATGGCCTGGTTGATTGCAGCGAGCCAAGTGTCACAAACTCTAATTAAGGCTGTGTGGCAGGAATGCTGTTGACGAAAACCAGACTGAAAGGGATAGAAAAGGTTGCGGTCTTCTATGAACTGTGTTAGGTGTTTATGGATATGCCTCTCAAGGGGTTTAGTCAAAATAGAAAGAAGGGATATTGGCCTGAAGTTATTAGGGTCAGAGAGATCTTTGGTTTTGGGTAATGGGATAATCTTGGCTGCCTTCAGAGCGGGAGGAAAGCTATTTTGTTCAGTGCATAAGTTGTAGACGTGAGTCAAAGATTCCACAACGTAAGGAAGAGCAAGTTTCAGCAGAACTGAGTTAATGTTGTCTGGTCCCATTGACTTCTTGTTCTTTAGATTTACAATATGCATACCAACTTCATGGACATGGACAGCAATCAAAGGAACTACAAATGAATCGGTACAGCCTATTCTGTCTTGGCAGAACTTTTTAAGAAATGGTGAGATTTCATAATCCTTGCCTGAACTGATGTCTTTGGATTTAAGAACTGATTCAGAAAAAGACAGAAAATGTTCATTTACAGAATTAGGGGAACACTTAATTTCACAAGACGCTGCCTTGTTGCGGTACTTGTGCGTAATTCCATTCATTGCACGTCACAAAGATGACGTATCTTTGTTGTGGTTTATGAGCTGTTCAAAATACGCCCTCTTTGCCGCTCGGACTAGGTTTGTGACTTTGTTCCTTTTTTTTCTCCCTTTTTTTCTTTCTTTTTATAGCCTTCAAACTTCTTTTCTTGTTTGAATTTGTCACGAGTTTTCATTGCTTTAATAATATCGGTGGACAACCACTGGGGGAGTGGAGTGTGTTTAACTCTCTTCCTCCGAAGTGGCGCGTGTTTTTCTATTACAGAAAGAAGGATCTCATACCAGGCTTTAGGGATAGGGGCTGACTGGCACAGGCGGAACATCGGCTGCACCGCGTCGGTAAGGGGTAAGTGGGCGGGCCTGGTGGGGGTAGGGTTGTGGAGGGTATGACTGATATGGGTATGGTTGATGAGGGTAAGGTTGATGAGGGTACGGCTGGTGAGGATAGGGTTGTTGATGGTAACGTAGGCGATGGTCGAATGATTGGTAGCTGTCTGGGTAGTGTGAAGGCCAATTTCGACGTCCTCGTCCGTCCACAGCCTTGTCGCGCTGTTGTTGCATTTCCCCATCAGTCGCATGTACCAAGCCCGTTCAAGTGTGTCATTGGCGTCACGCCCTTTCTCTGTTGAGTCTGCGTCCACGCCCTTCACTACAGATGACCACTCTGCCGCTCCTGCGACTGAGTTGGACGGTGTGATGGGGTGAGCTTTCTTGTCCTGTGGAAGGCAATCCTTCGCCTTTGTGGCAGGTTGTCGTATGTGAGCCACGATGCTCCTGAGCATGTTTGCGACGCCACGCTCATTTAGATGAACACCATCCCCATCAAAGTACTTGGCCCGTACTGTTTTGCCACCAGCTTTCTGTAAGTCTGAGGACAATGGAATAAATCCGATGTTCTCCTCCACACACAAGTTGCAGAGGCAAGCATCACTGGGGATCTTCTTTCGCAGAAGAATGCCGGTAAACAGCACACGTGCTTGTGGTGATGCACGTTTCACTTGTAGTATGCACTCCTTGTATTGGGCCTTCAGTGTGGTGGCGGCGACGTCTGCCTTCATGTCGTTCCCTCCAACATGCATTACAACAGTCCGTACGTCGCCCCGGGGAGAGCGTTTGGACAGGGAAGCTGTCATTACCGCTAACAGTAAAATAATAATAATAATAATAATAATAATAATAATAGATAACTTTTGTATAGCGCTATTCTCTGGTGTACCCAAACTCACTGCGCCAGGGAAGGTGCGTACATGAGTACCCCCACTCCGGTCGAGCCTGCGCCTGTCCACTTTCCGCAGGTTAGAGTCTCCGGTAAGGAGGGTGTGTACAGCTTCTTGTGGAAGACGGAGAGGGCGTATCTCTTTCTCGCGTAGCGAGTCGTTCCTCTGCTGCTTTTGTGACGATGGCGGGCGCTCTTGTTCGGACGGAGATGGATCCTGTGCCGAAGCCGAGAGCAACTCCTTTGCTTGAGACTCAGCAGATTTGCCAATGGTTTGCTGCATTTGGTCAAGGGAAGGAGTGTCAGGCACACTCTCGCTTTCGTTGCTGTGCTCGTTGGTGACTGTGAGTGTGAGCCTGCTGCTGTCACGGTCAGATTTCTGTCGACTGAGCAACTCTGGAGTTTAGTCTGACACCTGTCGGCTGTGCTTTTGTACTTTGTAACGAGCTCCAGCAACTGTGCGTTCTCAGTTTGTACACCTTCCAGTTTGGAACGAAAGTCAGCACTTACGTCCTTGATTTTGCCGTCGAAGTGGGCCTGAAGGTCACGTATCGGCCGGGAAACGATACGGGACCTTCAGGCCCACTTCGACGGCAAAATCAAGGCCGTTTATGCGGACTTTCGTTCCAAACTGGAAGGCGTACAAACTGAGAACGCACAGTTTTTCTGGAGCTCGTTAAAAAGTACAAAAGCACAGCCGACAGGTGTCAGAGTAAACTCCACGAGGGAAGCACTGACACGGGTGCACGTCACGGGTTCCACTGCAGAAAGATGCAGGTTGCTGTCGACCGGGAGCCATCTGTGGTACGCGGATAGTTGATGTTGTTGACGACTTGCGGAGCAGCGGGATCATCTACCAACTCGTCGTTAGCAGTGGCTGCCTCCGCTTCGGTCGCAGCTGTCTCATCATCGGTGTCGGTTGTCTCGACATTGTTGGTCACAGTTGTCTGTGTCTCAGATGTTCTCACGTTGCTGACGGTTGCCTCGATGTCAGTCGTAGTTGTCTCAACGTCGGTCGTGGTTGTTTCAACGTCGGTCGTGGGTGTCTCAGCGTCTGTCGTGGTTTTCTCAACGCCAGTCGTGGCCTTCTTAACGTCGGTGGTGGTTATCCCGATGTCAGTCGTGGTTGTCTCGACGTCAGTCATAGTTGTCTCAACACCGGTCGTGGTTGTCTCAACACCGATAGTAGTTGTTTCAGCGTTGGTCGTGGTTGTCTCGACGTCAGTCATAGTTGTCTCAACACCGGTCGTGGTTGTCTCAACACCGATAGTAGTTGTTTCAGCGTTGGTCGTGGTTGTCTCAACGTCTGTCATGGTTTCCTCAATGTGGGTCGTTTTCTTAACGTCGGTGGAGTTTTCGTCGACGTTAGTCTTGGGTGTCTCGACGTCAGTCGTTGATGTCTCGACGTCAATGTAAATCGTGGTCTCCTCATCACTGGTCGTCATAGTGCCAACGTCGGTCGTGGTGGTCTCGCCCTCTGACGTGGTTGTGTCGACGTCAGTCGTGGTTGTGGTGGCTTTGGTCTTAGTTGTTGTGATCAAGCCGATATCAGTCGTGTTTGCGTCGACGACTGTGTTCATGCTGCCAGATGAAGCCGGCAACATCATCGGCGTGTCTGGGACAGCACTTGGGTCGCCGGTGCCTGTGTCGTTTAACGACTCCATCAAGCAACACAGAACCTCAAACTCATGCTTGACCCAAGCTTGGCAGTATTTTCCCTGCACTAGGCATGAACCGCAGCCTCTTTTGTGGGTGGCTGTCTTAACAAAATACACATTGATTGTTATACACTTGTCATCACCCCTGCAGACTTGCACAAATGTCTTCGCGAGAGGGGGAGAGAGAGAGGTGTGGTGGATAAAAATGACTGACCTTTTCTTCTTCCCTGATCTCTTTATTAACGCCGAACGCTGTTTATTTTGTCTACCCAGCGTATCTCTAGCAGTCTGTTATTACCGTCTCTTGGCATCTTCTTGAAGAATAAGCATGTATGAATAAACAGCGGAAAGGCAGACGAATAAGCGATCAGCAGTCAAAAACCCTCGTGTCAGCTCGATCATGGTGATCTACCAGTCGGTGTGGATAGCAGTGGTCATGCAATCACCCCTGGCTCCGTCTACCGTCGCCCAGATATAACCGTAATGGTGGACTAGGCATAAAACACCAATTTACTTACTTACCCTCCACTCGTCGGAATAACACATGTACAGGTCGACCAACCGATGTGGGGGAAGGTATAAAATAAATTCTCTTGGGCAGGGTAACGTAGAGAGCCGGTTTGGCCTAGTGGTAAGGCGTTAGGTTGGTAAGCGGAAGGACCTCGGTTCGATACCGCTTCGGCTCTCCTTTCTCTTCAAAAGTTGTGGTTTGTGGACACTGTCTTGTGACTTTGTCCCTCACAATTAATGAAACATTAAATGGCTCTCATCGCTGCCCATCTTAATGCAGGTCATTCTGGTGGTGACAGTGTAGCGATAGGTATATAATCTCCCTCTTCCCCCACCTCCATACCCCCTTCCCCCCCTTTCTCCCAGTCCCTAATAAGCCTTATGGTTTCTGTGGACGATAAGCACCATGTTTACTTATTTACTTACAGGGTAACGTACGTAGTACGTGTCGAGAGCGATGAGACGGGCCGTGCGACAGAGGGGGTGAGGGGGGGGGGGGGGACGAAAACTTAACACTCAAGGATAGTAGCGTTAGATCCATTTGGACCTAACAGCCAGTCCTTGCTATACTACAAACATAAATAAGCACGACTATGTTACAAACAGATATTATAAGCACGAATAAGCAACTGGTTAATACAGTTTCACAGAGTTGTTACAAATGTGCAGAAACATCGCAATTAAATTAGAGAGAGAGAGAGAGAGAGAGAGTGGAGGAGTAGGGAGGAAGAGTGTGGAAACACATGCCTCGCGTACCACACACACCACACACACACACACACACACACACACACACACACACACACACACACACACACACACACTCACACACACACACACCACACACACACACCACACACACACACACCAGCAAGTTTTCACCAATATAAATTTGTGTTAACACACACACACACACACACACACACACACACCACAAAAGAAAGGGCACATTTATGGACACAACACGCCACACAGCAAACACAACCAGGTCAAAAAGAGATGACTGCACGTTAATGCGGCGGGTACGGATCGACTCACTCACTGATCCAGCAGGCGAACAGGGTTTGCGATGATGCTGACAACCAGCATCATGGCCGCCGTGACAGCTAGGTCCGCCACGTGGACTATTAAGGCTTCACCGAAATTATGACTGAAAATAGCCCGTCGACTCCGGCTGCAGCTGCGTGTCCCAGGTTTCCTTGATGAGGTATTGACGCCCCTCCTCTCTCCGCCTGTCATCATTTCGTCCCCCTGCGCTGTCCTTGGCAGAGGTCTGAGCCGACGATGACGATGGGGTTTCAATGCATCATCAGTCAAAGGAATCGAGGATGTTCCAGCAGGAAATGGGGAAGACGAGATAGAGGCGGGCGGTAGAGGGTTGGGAGGGTTATCGCAGGGAGGAAGTAAAACACGGGAGAGAGAGATAGAGGAGATTGCTAGAGGGAAGAGAGAGAGAGAGAGAGAGAGAGAGAGAGACAGAGAGCAGAGAGAGAGACAGAGAGAGACAGACAGACAGAGACGGATCGCAAGAATCACATTAGGCAAGCGGTCGGGGCAGTGAGTTTTGCCCCCCCCACCCCACCCCTGCATATGATTGTGTTCTGACGAAATGTGTTTCGCCCTTATACAACCGTTGTGGTTGTTGACTGGACGTTAAGAACCAATTATGTCTTCTTCGCCCTAATATATTTCAGTTTGTGGCCGCGTGATTTAAAACGGTGTCTGTTCGTCTTGAGGTGACCCTGTGCCGCCGACGGGAAGTTCAGATGCAAGAACTCAAAAGCGAGACCCTTGAAAAACTGGGGTTTAGTTTTAGTGCCCCTCGGTACCCCATCACAGGCAGAGAGAGAAAAGGAGCAAGAGGTGGGGGTTAACAGGGGTGGGTGATGGGGTAGGGGGTGAGGGGGGCGGTCAGATCTCTCACTGCCCCGACCGCTCGCCTAATGTGATTGACGCAGAGAATGTCAGACAAGGTCTCCCCCGATGCCCGTTCAGCCCCTGGCATAGGGTTTGAGAATACTGTCGCCATTTACCCTTCATTGATCACACTCTGTCGGGGCGGGAGCCTTTGTCCACGCACGCGCTAAATCGAACGGCTTAATTTACCTGCGCACGTTTTATGCATTCGGAATTAGGCACTGCTGTTCCTTGGCGATTTTTGTCCTGCGGCATTCGGTCGATTTTTGCTCAGTCATCTCCCCCCCCCTTCTCCCCCCCACCCTCTCTCTCTCTCGCTGTCTCTCTCTGTGTTCCCTCTCTCTCTCCCTCCCTCCCTCCCTCCTCTCTCTCTCTGTTCTCTTTCTCTCTCTCTCCCTCCCTCCCCTCTCTCTCTCCCTCTCTGTCCCTCTGTCTCTGTCTGTGTCTATCTGTCTCTATTTCTTTTCGTTTCTGTGGACGTTTAGATCATTAACATTTAATCTCTGTCTGTCTGTGTCTGTCTGTGTGTGTGTCTCTGTCTGTCTGTCTCTCTCTCTCTCATTGTCTGTGTCTGTCTGTCTGTCGCTTTGCCTGCCTCTCCCCCCCCCCCTCTCTCTCTCTCTCTGGCGTAGAGGGGGGGGGGAGGCAAAATGGTTCTGTCGTCTTTTGTTCACAATTTAAACAAACAGCAACTACCTCCATTTTCTGACCACCCACGCAGCGTGCTCCTACTGAGGGAAAATCAACAGTTGGGCAGGCAGTTACAGAGCTGTCTGTTGAGCAACAGCGACAACAAATAATGCCCCGCCGTGACGGAGATCCAGCTCGTGCACGCCGCGGTCTATCGCATTGACTCATCGCACTGGCAGAACAACCACTATATTGATGATGCACACGCTGGCAGCTGTGTAGGCCGGTAGGACACCGCGAACACTTGACACCCGTGTGTGGAGATCGGATGGCGATCTGTCGGCGGGCAACGTCACTCCATCACACCTTCCAACAGGAACTACACCAAGCGTGAAATAGGTAAGAGCCATTAACCGGATTTGCATCCCCACAAATCCGGTCTCTCTGTCTGTCTGTCTGTCTGTCTGTCTGTCTGTCTGTCTGTCTCTGTCTGTCTGTCTGTCTGTCTGTCTCTGTCTCTGTCTCTCTCTCTCCTCTCTCTCTCTCTCTCTCTCTCTCTCTCTCTCTCTCTCTCTAACCGTATTGGTTGACTGGGCGTAAAACACCAAGTTACTTTCTCTCTGTCTCTCACATGGCTCTCTGTCTCTGTCCCCGTCTCTGTCCGTGTCTGTCTGTCTGTCTCTGTCTCTGTCTCTGTCTCTCTCTCTCTGCTGTTAAGGCGGGGGATGGGGGAAGGGTGGCTGGGGTGTGGGTTGTTATATCTCTCACTTGTGTCAGTCACAGGTGTCTTTGTCGCGTGCTGAGTGGGTAAGGTTGAAAGACATGTCCTAAGGTACACCCGTGTGCGGTGACATAGCTATTTATGTCAGTCTTTCTGTCACCTTCACCTCTTCCTTTCTCTTAGTCCTCTTTCTCTCCCCCACCTCCCCCCTTCCGTCCAGGTTTTAATACAAGCTACCTGCAGACTGTATATTATGTGCAGTCTATATGAGATTGATATCATTATATCACTCTGTGACGTGAGTGTCGTTACAATGCGGTGGTAAACCCTTTTGTTCGAAGTGTCTTAAGTCATACAGTTCACACACACACACACACACACACACACACACACACACACACACACATACACACACACACACAAGCGCGCGCGCACGCGCACACACATAGACACACGCACACACGCATGCACGCGCGCTCAGCACACACACAAACAGGTCGCGCGCGCACACACACACACACACACCAGCAACAACAAAACAAAAAACGTGACAATAAAACGAACCATTTAAATAACAATAGCGCGTAGAAAAAGAAGAGGAAAGAAAGAAGGAAAGAAGGAAAGAAAGGAGGAATGGGCACGGCTAAAGCACACATCAGCAGCGTACCGTTGTGTTATGTAAGAATAAGCCTAGGGCCCCTCACACTGCAACCACTGTAGCAGAAACAGCGCATTTGACACCCACTACCTTGGCTTCCTTCCCCTGCCTACCTACGCTTCAAAAGCGACAGACAGCCTGGAGGTATGAGTAGCCGACGTTTCGTCACAGACACACTCTTCGCCGCCCCCCAACCTCCCACCCTTCCCACCGCCCCACCCACGCCCCCAAACCATCGCCGCCAACGACTTACCAACAGTCTGGAATCGCGCGCAGAGCCATTAAAAGCAACGTGGGTTTGCTGGCATCGCTGAATGAGTGGAACGTACGTAGGACGCAAGGCGACTGACCCGTACGCGTGAAGACCGTCAGTGTTTCGTTCTTCCCCCCTGTGACTGAAGACAACTTTGAGGTCGGAGTTGAGTTTTCTCTGGGGGTCACCAGCTAGGAAGGAGCATGACCGGTGCTGAGTACCTGTTCTGGTACCTGTAGGCCTGTGCTGATTACCTGTGCTGTAGGCCTGTCTGTCTTTTTGTTTGTTTTTGTGTTGTTTTAAAGTGACTTGCAAGCGTTTTCAACGGGCGTACTGGACGAATTTTAAATGTGATTGTCCTGAGGTGACCCTGTTCGGTTGACGGGACGTTAAAATCCCCAGACTGACTGACTTTACACCAAGTTTGATTCCTTGCAATGTTCGATAGTTCGGTGACAGTTTCGGCGTGGCGAAAGTGTGGCGGGTTATTTCCCCGTTGCGTTAGTTCGATCTCACTGTCGGAATTTGATTGTTTGAACCACTTTCTTCTACAGCTGTGAAACCTTACTTTGATCTCACTGTCGGAACTTGGTTGTTTGAACCACTTTCTTCAACAGCTGTGAAACCTTACTTTGATCTCACTGTCGGAACTTGGTTGTTTGAACCACTTTCTTCTACAGCTGTGAAACCTTACTTTGATCTCACTGTCGGAACTTGGTTGTTTGAACCACTTTCTTCTACAGCTGTGAAACCTTACTTTGATCTCACTGTCGGAACTTGGTTGTTTGAACCACTTTCTTCTACAGCTGTGAAACCTTAGTCTGATCTCACTGTCGGAACTTGGTTGTTCGAACCATTTTCTTCTACAGCTATATGAACCTTTTTCATAATCGGTTTAACAGCGAGCCAGGTAACCATACGGCGTGTGTTGTACGTCGTGATGGAACTTGGAATGACGTGGACAGCGCCGAGGGATCTGTGGAGTTCTTGATGTCCAGTCGACCGTTTCTCGACTTGCTTGACGGTAAGAGAAAATTCTGTCCTCGGTGAAAATCATGTAGGTTTGACTTCGGGTGCGTTGCGCGCGTTAGAGTTTGTTTTGTGTGTGTGTGTGTGTGTGTGTGTGTGTGTGTGTGTGTGTGTGTGTGTGTGTGTGTGTGTGTGTGTGTGTTGTATTGTGTCGTGTCGTGTCGTGTCGTGTCGTGTCGTGCCGTGTCGTGTGTGTGTGTGTGTGTGTGTGTGTGTGTGTGTGTGTGTGTGTGTGTGCAGACTTTGAGGGGTATGTCCGGCCAAATCGGTAAATGTTGGGGGGTTATTCCCACCCCTACCTCCCGACTGCCCCTCGCCGTCTCTGCATGTACCCATCATTTTCGTTTCCATCGATTGTAACATGAGTCGGTGCTTTGTTTTGCTAAGCCCACCACTCTCTCTTTGTTGCTCTCTGCCTGCTTGTCTGTCTATCTGTCGATCGGAGCGAACAAAATGAGCAAATGACTATTGTGTGTCTGATATTTTAATTCACACGCGTATCGCTCTGATATGATCTGCACGGTCCCAGCTTGACGGATACAGTTTCTATCTCCACATCACTCTCACTCTCTCTCTCTCTCTCTCTCTCTCTCTCTCTCTCTCTCTCTCTCTCTCTCTCTCTCTCTCTCCCTCCTTGTCTCTCTGTGTGTTTCTGTCTGTCTGTCTGTCTCTCATTATAATTATAGATATAAATTATGTTTTTATTGAATGGGATTGTAAAGGGTGACTTGTCGCGGGATTTCAGCATGAAATCGTGCATGTGTGTGTGTGTGTGTGTGTGTGTGCGTGTGTGTGTGTGTTGTGTGTGTGTGTGTGTGTGTGTGTGTGTGTGTGTGTGTGTGTGTGCGCGGTAGATTTTTTTTTAAAGTGCATCAGTTCGACTTTTTTATCACATTGTTATGGACTTTGTCTGAAGCAATAAAGAACCAAAGTCCTCTCTCTCTCTCTCTCTCTCTCTCTCTCTCTCTCTCTCTCTCTCTCTCTCTCTCTCTCTCTCTCTCTCACACACACACACACACACACACACACACACACATCTCTCTCTTTGTCTGTCTCTCTCCAAAACTACTAAGGCTGGTATGGTTAGTATTTGACACACTGTGTTTCGCCAATGACAGGAATATTATTGACAGGAAGGCTAGGATATGACGACTTAAATAAAACCAGGACACCAAAGTGTACTAGGAAGAAGACAAGAAGACACTGAGAAAAATAGCAGCTGTAATGTTACCGCCTGGCGGAATACTCTGGGTGTCACCCGGTATTATGCAACTGTAGTCCACATTGACAAGTGTGTTTCATAGGGTGAGAGGATTGCGTGCGTGACCGTTAAAATCATATACATGTAACCGAGTGCATCTGCACATTATGTTTGTGTTGTTGTACTCTCTATGTCACTTTGTCTGTCAGTGTCTCTAGCTTTTTCTTCTGTTGGGTGTGGGGAAGGATTATGTCGTCATTTATTTGTAATAATTCTTTTACGTATGTTTTACGTATTACTATTTCGGACGTCACTAAGAGTCAGCGCGAAGAAAAGCGAGAGGAAATGATAACGGCCCCGCGCATGTACCATCAAAAAGAAGGAGAAAAAAAAAGAAGAAAAAAAGAAAGAAAAAATTAGGAACCTCTGGCTGTGGCTCGTTTGTTGTTGCTTACTTCCAGCCTGCTACTTCCATCGACCGTTTACATACACATTACCTCGTCACATGGACAGCCATACACGCCGTCTTTGCAGGATTTTGTATAGATCTCCATTTCTGGAGAAGGGATGCTGTTACGTAAGGGGCTTACTGGCTGAGAACAACTCGCACATGGACCTATCCATGGCCTCGCACGTAACTATGCGGTACATGCAAACATTTTAATGTAGCTTGGTGTTCTTGCTGGTGTCAACGTGATGCGACACGGCGCAAACCAAGGCGGGGTTAAAGAAATTCAGAATGGCAAAGATATTTATTTAAGAACTGGGCGAGCAAAAGTCGTCAAATCACAAACGAAAATGGTTCATAGTTTCGGACACGACACAGTTTAAATAACTAACAACTACAACAACCCCCCCCCCCCCCGCCGCCCCCGCCACCCCCAACACACACGCAACCACACACACAACCACACACACGCACGCACGCACACACACACGCACGCACGCACGCACGCACACACGCACGCACGCACACGCACACACATATACACACACACACACACACACAAAAGAAAAAAGGAGGTGGGGGGAGGGGGCCGTGACAGTTTTGGATGTGGCGCAGTTTCAGTGTATTATATCGTGCAAAAATTATTTAGACTGTGTCATGTCCAAACCTGTGAACCAGTGATTTTTAGTTGTTTTTTTTTTGTTTTGTTTTTTATTTCTGTTCGCCCACTTACGGTTCTCAAGTGTGCGATGTTTAAAACTGTTTGTTCTTTCATTAAAATGTCTGAGGTGACGCTGCATGACTGCCGTGTCTAAACAATCCTAAAGCTAACCAGCATTTTCCCCCCCTTTTTTCCTTTAATGTTTTTATTATTTTATTAGTCTTTTCACATAAGTGGTATTAGACTGATCTTACAGTAATCATGCTAGCAACATGAGTCGGCAAGTTGCACCAACAGAGTAAGTAAGTAACTTGGTGTTTTACGTCCAGTCAACCATTACGATCATATCAGGGCGATGCAGGTGCACCAATAGAAATATATGTAAAAAAATACCAATAAAATATTAATTTTTGCGGTCAACAAATATTGTAAGTAAGTAAGTTGGTGTTTTACGCCCATTCAACTATTGCGGTTATATCAGGGCGAAAAGTAAACAAGTATATATATATATATGTCTGTATCCATACTGATAATTAGTTTCACACGATCTATATCTCATACACACAGGACAGCATATACGCGCATATGCTAACACATTCATACACCCATACTAACCAGCCTTTCCTGTTCTGAAGGCCTGTGCTTCACAGCACTGTTCCTGTTGCTCTCTGACATTCCACATGATCAAAAGAAGTCCAAATGCTTCCACTGAGAAATGGAGCAAAGAAAGGAAGGAAATGGTTCGCTGATGAGTGTGGCATATACACACACCTCTCTCTCTCTCTCTCTCTCTCTCTCTCTCTCTCTCTCTCTCTCTCTCTCTCTCTCTCTCTCTCTCTCTCTCTCCGGCTGTGCGCACCTGACGCACATTTGATGCCTATGCTTCGCGAAGAAAGTGCAACCCGTATTTTGCCAAAGCTAAATTGCTTCGTGGATGACGAAATTAAGTTGCCATGATGGAAAAAGAATCGGGGGGGAAAGGGCCAGAAGGTGTGTGTATGGGAAGGGGGAGGTAGGCGTCAAAGATTCTTAACTCTGTCAAACAATGCGATCCACCTGAGCGTCTTTGGAGTTAGGGGACCACCGGTGCAGAAATTAAGGTCCTCTTTCCTGAGAATCCTGATCCGTCAGAAGTTACGTTTGAATCATGGAGTAGGTGAGAGTAATTATAACTGGATCTGCATGCTTTCCACGCTGGTGGAAATTCTTTCCTTGCTGTATTTTCGACCTTCTCGGTCCATTCACCTTCATTTCTCTCTGTCTGTCTCTGTCTCTCTGTGTCTCTGTCTGTCTGTTTGTCTGTCTGTGTCTCTCTCTGTCTCTCCGTCTATGACTCTCTCCCTCTCCCTCCCGCCTCTCTTCCTCTGTGTGTGTGTGTGTGTGTGTGTGTGTGTGTGTGTGTGTGTGTGTGTGTGTGTGTGTGTGTGTGTATGTTTCTCTCTCAATCCTTGTAAAATAAAGTTTTCGAGTTCGAACTTTCTCTCTCTCTGCCTCTCTCTGTTTGTGTCTCTGTCTCTCTCTGTGTCTGTCTCTGTCTTTCTCTCCAAATCCTTTTCCTAACTGCGCCGTTAGACTCGCCGTTCCTTGCTGGGTGGCGAAATAAACCAGTCACCCTGGTCGTTGCGACAACCAGCCAACTGATGCAGGTTCTCGTGTTGAGAACCCGCACACTAATCATAAATAGGCGCCAGAGTACAGAGATCGTGTTACAATACACACTGTCTGATGATGGTGTGGGACTTGATGTCCTCAGACGTCGGGTTGACATAATTATTAAGAATCAACACACCACGGAGTTCAATTGCGCTCGAAATCTGTAACACAAGTATAACAACAAAAACCTGAGTCGCCTACGGTAACTATATAACCCGGCATGCATGCAAATACAAGGTACATAAACTCCACCAGAGGTACATAAACTCCACCAGAGGTACATAAATTCCACCCGAGGTACATAAACTCCACCCGAGGTACATCCCCTCTGCACTCTCTGTACCTCGCCTACAGTGGATGTAGTTCAGTGTTGCTTTACGTCCACAGAGACCGTAGGGACTATTAGGGACGGGCAGTGGATGTACCTCGGGTGGAGTTTATGTACCTTGTATTTACACGCATGCCTGGTGATAGTTACCGTAGGCGACTTAGGTCTTTGTTGTTGTATTTGTGTTACGTATTCCGAGCCCTATGTAACTCCCTTTTGTGTTGATTCTGCACGAGCGCTCTGGGCCTCGTTCTGTTTGAGATTTGTGAAGTATTAAGGACAAACACGGTTGACCTAAACACGTCAGCCCGTCGTCTGAGGACACTGACCCCTTCACTGCCCAGCCTGTAAAATTTTCGGGCTGAAAAGTGCTCACACAAGCCTGGAAGCGTGTACTTTCCGGTCCTATGACAAATCTAAAAACAACAAGAACAACAAAACAGGCTAGCAGTCATTCTTGTTTTAGATTTTGTATGTTTTGTTGTTGTTTTGTTGAAAGGATTTCCATCAAAACACACAGTATTGAAAGTAGAATTGTCATAGGATCCAAACACATAAAAGATTCAAAAGAATGCTTATTGTGACACAGGCTAGCAGTCATTCTTGTTTCAGTTTTTGTATGTGTCACATTACATAAGCGTTCTTTTGAATCTTTTATGTGTTTGGATCCTATGACGAATCTACTTTGGATACTGTGTGTTTTGATGGAAATCCTTTCATATGCTAATGTGAAAAAGAGACGGAGAAAAACAACAACAATAACAAAAAGCTTAATGATTTAAAATTTTGCATTTTTATTGGTCGTTTTCAAGTTATATCATGGCATTGAAAGTACTAAGCCCCGCATCATCACCAGAGATTGTGTATTGTGCCAGTCAGGTCGTACTATACATGAAGTGGCGGTTTCATGTTTACTCGCCTCCCTTTTATTCCACGCATGGCACACTGTTTTGCGGTCCCAGCGTCCAGTCAGTTGCAGTTAGGTGAACACACAAGGGAGTTAATTAGCGCTCGAAAGACGTCACACAAGTACGACAACAAAGACCCGAGTCGCCTACGGTAAATCCCACAGTACTTGTGTGACGTTGCTGTTGTACTTGTGTGACGTTTTTCGAGCGCTAATTAACTCCCTTGTGTGTTGATTCTGCACGTGCGCTCTGGCCCCGCAAGTTGTGGTTCAGTTTTAGGTGAAATGTAAATTAATATTGAGATGTGCCCGCTGACTTGACTGCGGCTTGCTGTTGACTATGTTGTGCCCAGAACTGGAATCCAGCGTTAACGCGTGGTTTAAGCGAAAATCCAGAAACAAGAAAGCGGGGTTTTATCCCGAAAATTCGCATGTTGTGTTTTGTCCTAATAAATAGCGTCATTTTGAACCTTTTATGTGATTGGTGTGGTTTAGTGATTTGTGTAAACGAATTTTGAATGTGTGATTCGTCCTGATCCCGAGATGAGACCTAAGCGCTTCACAATGGCAGTTATATAGCGCTATTCACTCTGCCTCTGCGCTCCATGTATGGGACTCTGAATGTCAGTGAATGACTGTAACTTAATTTACACAGCTCTTTTAGAAAAATCCACTGAGGTGGTTATAAACATCGCTGTTTAGTTGTGCAGTTGACGGGACGTTAAAATACCCAAGAGCTGACTTATAACTTGTCGTTGGATATTGTTACTTGAAGTTACTGAGCAGTAACGGAAGCTCTTGTCGTTGGATATAGTCGCTTTAAGTTACTGAGCAGTAACTGAAGCTCTTGTCGTTGATTTTGTCACTTGAAGTTACTGAGCAGTAACTGAAGCTCATGTCGCTGGATATAGTCTCTTTAAGTTACTGAGCAGTAACTGAAGTTCTTGTCGTTGGATATTTCACTTGAAGTTACTGAGCAGTATCGCCCTGATATGACCGCATTGGTTAACTGGGCGTAAAACACCAATTTACTTACTTACTGAGCAGTAACTGAAGCTTTTGTCGTTAGCTATTGTCACTTTAAGTTACTGAGCAGTAACTGAAGCTCTTGTCGTTAGCTATTGTCACTTTAAGTTACTGAGCAGTAACTGAAGCTCTTGTTGGTGGATATAGTCACTTTAAGTTACTTAGCAGTAACGGAAGCTCAACCAAAACTCTTCCGCCAGACACTGTCATTCAATTTTAAGGAAACCCATCGTGAACTACCTTACCACATACTATTGTTACAGGAAGCCCCTTCCTTCACACAGCCACCGTCATTTTCCGGAAGCCCCATCACAGAGTGTACCGCCAAAAAGGTTAGCAAACCACATGCGTGCGTGGACCTATATTCTGATGACCTGCGCTAAAAAATAATAATAATAATTAAAAATTAAATCAGTAAAATCTGAAACAAGAATGACAGCTAGAAGTGTAATAATAATAATAATAAAAAAGATGGCAGTGGAACTATCTTGAAGGTCCTAATATTTTTTTATATCCTTTCAATTAATATTGATAGGGTTCTCTCTACGTTCGACTAAAGGTGTTGTCCCCCCCCCCCCCCCCCCCCGTACTCCGTTTTTCCCATTCATCTCCTGAGATGTTTGGAACTGGAGGCTTTTTCTTTCTTTTCCGAGGTCGGACTCCTTCTTTATTTATTTTTATCCATTTGTATTCCAGGGCTCACCCCCCCCCCCCCCCACCCCCTCACCCCTGTATTATTATTTATTTATTTTTCTTTCTCCCTGCCTGTTTTTGTGTCATCTGATTTTGACGTCATAATATTCGTTACAGCACGCCTATTTCACTACATGTTATTGTCATGTCAACATTCTTCCAAACACTGTGCACCAACATACCACAACCAAAAGCCAGTAGGTAGCTTACATGTTCATTTTCACCGTTTAACTGTTTTTTTCTTTTTCTTTTCTTCCCTGATTCAAAAAAAGGGGCTTACCATGATTTTTTTCTCTCCAAAAGTTAGTCGCAAAGTTAGTTGTATTGACATAATTATTAGATAAGCGTCCTATTTCATGCTATGTGTTTGGACGTGCGCGGTGATTGACTGATTGATGATCGCTTATATAGCGCTATTCTCCGCTCTCTTGAGCAGACTCACTGCGCTCGCATGTGGTTCTACATGAGTGACTAGCTTTATAGCGCGTTTTTTTTTTTTTTTTTTTTTAAATATCCACCGAAGTGGTGTGCTTACAACGCTGGCATGGCTGGTGTCACGTGAAACTGCAGCCGTCTCGGCGCAAGTCCTGTGTACACCATTATCCATACAACCGTGCACCATGTCACTTCATGCAAAGCCACATACGTAAGGTGTATGCGTGTTTAGCTGTAACCTGCCATTTGCACTTTTGGCAGAATGACCGGGATCTTTTACGTGCTACTGCGGTAACACGGGGGTGGAACGGATACCGAATTACACACATCCCTGGACACCCTCTTCCCCCACCACCATACTCCCCCCACCCCCGCACCCCCCTGTCCCTAATAAACCTCATGGCTTCTGTGGACGTTAAGCACAATGTTTACTTACCCGTGAGGGGCCTCCAGCAGTCCCGTAATCCGGCCGACCACCTGTGCATCCGGCTTGCTTCCGTCAAGAAAACCACCCGCTCTGTGGTCATCCTGGTCTCTGCATGCATGGCTACCCTTCGCTGAAGACGGTGTGCTCGGGCATGAACTCTAAACACGTGTTGCTGCTCCTCGACCAACATTACTCTCCGTCGCGGCCTGACTAGAAGGTTTAGAGATGCAGAGGCTGACCCTGATAATTACGAGACAACTCACTGTAAGTAAGTAAACATGGTGATTGACGTCCACAGAAACCTCAAGGTTTATTAGGGACGGGGAGAATGGTGGGGGGGAGGGGGGGGGGGGCGAGATTATAATTATACCTATCGCTACACTGTCACCACCAGAATGACTCCTGCATTAAGATGGGCAGCAAAGAGAGCCATTTTAATGTTTCATAATTGTGAAGGACAAAATCACAAGACAGTGTTCATAGACTACAACCACTCTAAAGGAAGCATGGTGCTTAACGTCCACAGAAACCATAAGGCTTATTAGGGACGGGACAACCACTGCTGGCCCCGGCTTATTATTATTTCTAAACTGTTTTTCACAGCCCTGCCAATCCCCTCGTTTCGATGCTGTGTGTGTGTGTGTGTGTGTGTGTGTGTGTGGTTAGAGTTATTGTAAAGCGCCCTGTGCTGCCACCTTGTGTGGTAGATGGGCGCTCTAGAAATCCTCTTTATTATTATTATTATTATTATTATTATAGTGCAGAGTTGGTAGTTGGTAGCGGTAAGGCGTTAAGCTGGTAAGCAGAGGGATAGATCTCGGTTCGAATCCGCTTTGGCTCTCCTTTATCTTCAAAAAGAGTGTGGTCTGTGGACATTGTCTTTGTGACATTGTCCCTCACAGTTAAGGAAACATTGAAATGTCCCTCATCGCTGCCCATCTTAATGCAGGTGCTATTCTGGTGGTGACAGTGTAGCGATAGGTATATAGGCCTAACTCCCCCCACCCCCCCCCCCACCCACCCTTAAATTTCTTAAGCCTGTGGACGTTAAGCACCATGTTTATACTCACTTAGTGGCTCCAGTCTCAGCGCTTCAGTGGTGTGTTTTTTCTGAGGACGCGTGACCGGTGGTGAAGCTGCACACAGTCATTTCCTGTAATGGGATGGATAAAGTATATTCTCTATTCTCTCTAATGAGGCTGTATTCAGTGGTGCAGACGGTCCTCGTGACACCTGACATTGTGTGTGTGTGTGTGTGTGTGTGTGTGTGTGTGTGTGTGTGTGTGTGTGTGTGTGTGTGTGCGCGCGTGTGTGTGTGTGTGTTGTGTGTGTGTGTGTGTGTGTGTGTGTGTGTGTGTGTGTGTGTAGAGAGAGAGAGAGAGAGAGAGAGAGAGAGAGAGAGAGAGAGAAGAGGAGAGGGGGGGGGGGTGACTCTTTAATTACTCCCCCCATCTCCACCCCCCCCCCCCCGCCCCCTCTCTGTTAGTTTGTCTTATCGTCCTATTTTGTTGATGGTGGAATTCGAGTGACCCCAAAGGCAGATTTTCATTTGATACATATGAGTAATAAACTTCTTTTGTATTAATTTTGTATTGTATTGTGTACATGTGTGCGGATTAGGAATAACTCGACAAAAGAATATCTCAGCGATGACACAGTATAGCACAGCGCGTCTGGCTCAGTTTCAGCCGCATCGACTATGCTTGTATAGAACAGATGCCGTCAGGTGTTGGTCTGCTGTATCAGTTAGTGTTATCTTACCACCAACTGTTTCAGCGTGGGTGTTGGTGCTGTGAAGAGTGTAGTATTTGTAGTATATAATTAATATTGGGAAGTAGTCTAGCTCCTGTGTGGATCTCCTGCAGTACTTTAATAATAATACTGCAAATGTTGAAATATTCCATATCGCTATTACCTAGAGAAAATGAGGGATCAAGACGCGTGAACATTTTCACGCCAGTACTCTTGTCATGTCAGACGTCACAGTCTCTTAGAAAGCACACTAAACGCACGCACGCACGCACGCACGCACGCACGCACGCACGCACGCACGCACACACACACACACACACACACACACACACACACACACGAGCGCGCACGCTCGCATACGCACGCACGCACACACGCACGCTCACAGACATTCACGCACGCATGCTCACACGGACAGACGCACGCACACACACACAGACACACACACACACACACACACACACACACACACACACACACACACACACACACACATACATATATATATATATCTATGTGTGTGTGTGTGTGTGTGTGTGTGTGTGTGTGTGTGTGTATGTATGCGCGCGCGCGCGCGCGTGTGTGTGTGTGTGTGTGTTTGTGTGATCTATTTATTATTTGTGTTTTGCTCTGCGACAGTAGAGGCAGGGTTAAACAACAGTGTCAATGCCCCATTGTGATCAGAGTTATTTTAGCTCCGTCCGCAAGTGAAAAAGAAACAAACAAACAAAAAAAGTGGAGAGAAAGAAAGAACCGTTTTTTTCCCTCTCTGTCAACACTGCTTGTTTGTTCTTGCTAGAGGCCTTATTACACCCGGAAAGGGCAATGCTGCGCTAACAGAGCAGAACAGAGAGAGAGAGAGAGAGAGACGGACGGACGGGCGGACAGACAGAGAAGCGGGAACGAGACTGAAAGAGATAGTGGAGAAGCTGGAAGAGAGAGGGAAGAGAGATGGGCGTGAGGAGGGGGGGGGGGGGGGGGACGAGAGAGAGAGAGAGAGAGAGAGGGCTGGGAGTGAGGGGGGGGGGGGGGGGGACGAGAGAGAGAGAGAGAGTGGAGAGGTGAAGAGAGATGGGGGGGGAGGGGAGGGGGGACGAGGCTGAGAGAGAGAGATAGTGGAGAGACTGGAAGAGGGGGGGAAGAGAGATGGGGGTGGGGTGGGGGGGGGGGGACGAGGCTGAGAGGAGAGAGAGAGAGAGAGAGAGAGGGGAAGTGAGGTGGGGGTGGGGGGGGGGGGACGAGGCTGTGTGTGTGTGTGTGCAGAGAGAGAGAGAGAGAGAGAGAGAGGAACAATTCCCACAAGAGCACGAAGCCTTCCTGGGCAGCTGAAAACTGTCGGAATCGGAAATAGAAATTCTATCTTTGGCAGAAGAAAAGAATGTATCACAAGGGGATCCTGACATTGCTGCTGTGTTCTTGGACACGTACGTATACAGAAGACAACACTGACTGACAAAATCGACCAGCTTCTACAGATCACTCAAACACCCATCTTTCCCCCATACCCCAATATGATTGGTGTGTATGTGCGTGTGTGTGCGTGTATGCGTGTGCGTGCGTGCGCGCGCATAGGCATGCATCCGTGCGTGCGCACTCGTGTGTGGTTGTATACATAAATAAATACACACCACTGGCAGGCATCATTTTTTGTGGTGCAGTTTATGGACCTTGAAATTAATGAGTTTACCCGCACACCAGGTGACCGCTACCGAAGATTAATGCGACTCGGGTCTTTGTTGTGGTGTTCCCGGGACGTCCGTCCCGCTGTAATTAGCTCCCTTTGTTGATCCTGTATTGTCGCCAACGTCCCAGCCAATCGTAGCGACGGGGGAAAACAAAAACAAAACAAAAACAAACAAACGAACAAAAACAAACAAACAAACAAAAACAAACAAACAAACAAAAACAACAACAAACAAACAAAAAATCATTCATTAGGCCCTCGGCGTTGTCCGCTTTCATCGTGACGTAATTTAGGCCTGTAATCACGAGCCATTTTGAAGCCATTCTGGACCGGAAATGCCCCAACGTTAAAGAGTATCTCGGACCTGACAGCTTTCCTTTCAACGGCATGTTGGTCGCGTGCAGGGCAGGCGTTAAGCACAGAGCAAACTCCGAAGGACGTTTCATTTGTACCCTGGCTCTAGGGAGTTTGTTTCTTTTGTTTCATTTCTGTTTTATTTTCTTGAAAATCGCTATGTTGGATGAAGCCACCTTGTCCCGTGATCAGCCTGCAAATGAGGTCTGCACCATGTTGACATGTAATACGTACCGTAATGCATTTTGAGCAGCATGTCGTGTAATTGGCGTATCATAATGCGTTTCAGCAACATGTCTGGTAATTGCCGTACCATAATGAGTTTCAGCAACATGTCGTGTAATTGGAATACCATAATGCATTTCAGCAACATGTGTGATTGGCGTGCCATAATGCATTACAGCAACATGCCATGCAATTGGCGTACCATAATGCATTTTAGCAACCTGTGTAATTGGCGTACCATAATGGATTTCAGCAACATGGCGTGTAATTGGTGTACCATAGTGGTTTTCAGCAACATGTAGTGTATTTGGCGTACCATAATACATTTCAGCAACATGTCGTGTAATTGGCGTACCATAATGCATTTCAGCAACATGTCTTGTAATTGGCGTACCATAATGAATTTCAGCAACATGTCATGTAATTGGCGTATAATGCAGTTCAGTAGCATGTCGTGTAATTAACGTACCATAATGCATTTCAGCAGCATGTCGTGTAATTGGCGTACCATAATGCATTTCAGCAACATGTCGTGTAATTGGCGTACCATGAGTTTCAGCAACATGTCGTGTAATTGGCGTACCATAATGAGTTTCAGCAACATGCCGTGTAATTGGCGTACCATAACGCATTTCAGCAACATTTCATGTAATTGGCGTACCATAATGGATTTCAGCAGCATGTAATGTAATTGGCGTACCATAATGCATTTCAGCAACTTGTCATGTAATTGGCGTACCATAATGCATTTGAGCAACATGTCATGTAATTGGCGTACCATAATGCATTTTCAGTGCATCCACCCCCCCCCCCACCCCCCCACCACCACCCCCACCACCACCCTTCCCACCCACCTTCTCGGACACTTCCGGGCGGTGCCGACTGACAAACCACCCGTCTAGTAACAGCGGACCGCCATTTTCACGGAGGGTTTCAACGGGCCAAGTCTGAGAGGAAGGAAGGAAGGAACGAGAAATTCGACACAACGAGCAGAATGATCCCAGCATCGGCAAAGAACGGCTCCGTTTGACAGCTGGACCGTTAGAGTAGACGGGAACCTAATGGCGATGGCCGCCCGCTAATCCCCAGATCTTGGGCGATTTCCTCGTCTGTTTTCTTGTGGCCTGGTGCTCTTCCCTTGTTAGGCAGGACTCGCGTGTCGGGCGGGGATAGGAGCTTTTCATGGCGGCCGGCGCTCTGCCAATTAGATCTGGCAACCGGCCTTTAGAAATGGCTCGCGACGGAGGTGGGTTTTTTGTTGTTGTTGCTGAGTCCAGCTTGTATTGAGCCGAAAACGTGCGTGGGAGTGGTAATGAAGTCAAGTCGAATCAAGTATGTCTTCCGTTCAGAGGAGAACGTGTGTGTCGGGGGAGGGGGGGGGGGGGGGGTGGGGGGGGGGGGGCGTGTGTGTGTGTGAATAACAAACAACGGAATAAAATCTACATGTATGTGCTTGTGTGTGTGTGTGTGGGGGGGGGGGGGAGAGAGAGAGAGACTGACACTGACGCATGGTTTATTGTGAAGGCCACCGACCCATACACAAGGAGGGGATTGGGGGGTGGGGGTGGGGGAGGGGGTGAACGTATATTACACTTCAGCACTATCTTCGACGATCTGATGGACGACGTACATTGTTCTGCATACTTTTACCATTTCACATTGTATAGCCATGAGCATAAGATACATCACATCCGTACAGAGTGCTGGATAACTAGCATAAGATA
>JABMCL010001836.1:997500-1000000 GCA_018857735.1 Alviniconcha marisindica | reverse complement strand
TATCAGGTCAGAGTCATCAGAAATGTCCCCACTGTGTGGTATCAGGTTAGAGTCATCAGAAATGTCCCCATGGTGTGGTATCAGGTCAGAGTCATCAGAAATGTCCCCACTGTGTGGTATCAGGTCAGAGTCATCAGAAATGTCCCCATGGTGTGGTATCAGGTCAGAATCACCAGAAATGTCCCCATTGTGTGGTATCAGGTCAGAGTCATCAGAAATGTCCCGATGGTGTGTTATAAGGTCAGAGTCATCAGAAATGTCCCGATTGTGTGTTATAAGGTCAGAGTCACCAGAAATATCCGCATGGTGTGTTATAAGGTCAGAGTCATCACAAATGTCCCCATGGTATGGTATCAGGTCAGTCATCACAAATGTCCCGTGGTGTGTTATAAGGTCAGAGTCACCAGAAATGGCCTTTCAAGAAAGATCGTGTAGCGCTTCCTCTTTTCACGCCTTTCTCTTCCAGGCGATCGATGGTGTGATGTCCTTGGCTTTGTGCCGGCAGGTAGTGTCTCAAGCTCCTCAACACTTCGGCAGAGATTCCGAGAAGCGAGCCACTTGTGAGGGTTGCTTTGCCCGCTAATCTACCCCCTTCATTTCCCTTCACTCCGGCATGCAAACTGACGGCATGTTCAAGTCCAAGAGCTAACCGGTGCCTTTGCCGGGACTGACGGCAATACCCCGGCAGAAACTGTTCGCCAGCGCCTCCGGAGCAAGTAAAGCCGCGGTTTGCGGTGAGTGGCACACGTTCAAACTCCGCCAGTGGCGTATTAAAATGAGTGCGGCGGCGGGACTGGCCAATGAGATTTACCGAGACATGCAGGTAGCGCCCCCCACACCCTGTCAGCGAAGGGACAGGAAGAGCTTGAATGACGGTAAGCGAGAGAGAGAGAGAGAGAGAGAGAGAGAGAGAGTATTTATATTACTTGTTGAAAGGATTAAAACGAGGTTGACGCAGCGCATTTCTCTCAGGGGTTGACACGTACTTCTGTGGCCACACACCCCGCTCGGCTTTTCATAGTGTTTGACTGAGTTGTCCGTTTCTCTTGCGTACAGTGGCGAAAGTGCAGGGCGTTCAGTGGTGGTGAGTAGTTTGGGACTGCGGACTGTGTCGGAAAGACTGATGTAGGACCGTTTGGACTGAGCTCTGTTTCCTTGTCGCTAGTGTGAGACAGAGCCGGTAAGAGAGTCGCTGAGTGTGAGACAGAGCCGGTAAGAGAGTCGCTGAGTGTGAGACAGAGCCGGTAAGAGAGTCGGAGTGTGAGACAGAGCCGGTAAGAGAGTCGCCGAGTGTGAGACAGAGCCGGTAAGAGAGTCGCTGAGTGTGAGACAGAGCCGGTAAGAGAGTCTCTGAGTGTGAGACAGAGCCGCCAAGAGAGACTGAGTGTGAGACAGAGCCGGTAAGAGAGACTGAGTGTGAGACAGAGCCGCCAAGAGAGACTGAGTGTGAGACAGAGCCGGTAAGAGAGACTGAGTGTGAGACAGCCGGTAAGAGAGACTGAGTGTGAGACAGAACCGGTAAGAGAGACAGAGTGTGAGACAGAGCCGGTGAGAGTGTGAGATAGAGCCGGTAAGAGAGTGTGAGACAGAGCCGTGGTGTGTGTGTGTGTGTGTGGGGGGGAGAGAGAGAGAGAGAGAGAGAGAGAGAACGCGAAGACTTTTTTTCAAGGATTGCAATTTAGGTTCATTGAGACCTTGAGAGAGAGAGAGAGAGAGAGAGAGAGAGTCTTCACCTCTGTTTGGGACACTGACTAATCGAGAGAGACAAACGAACAACGGGGGCCGGTATTTCCTGGGTTTCAGAGGCTGAAGATTGAGCCCCGCAGTAAGTCGAGACGAGGGACGGATCGTCTCCACATAGCTGGCGAACTTCCGATGCCGTGTACACAGCCAGAGCCAGAGGCAGACCAGGGTGGAAACTTGTGGCAGCTGTAATAGTCTAGTGGTTGACAGTCCGAGGGAGCTGTGGCCTAACTGCACTCAGACCAGTCGACAGTCTGAACTGACCGGACACTATATACACTGTATGGTGGGAATTAATCCAAGGAAGCTGTGGCCCAGCTGTACTCAGAGCGGTCGAGAGCTGTGGCCCAGCTGTACTCAGAGCGGTCGAGAGCTGTGGCCCAGCTGTACTCGGGCCAGTCGACAGCCAGAACTGACCGGACACTAATTATATACACTGCATGGTGACAATCCAAGGGAGCTGTGGCTTAACTGTACTCAGACCAGTCGAGAGCTGTGGCCCAGCTGTACTCAGAGTGGTCGAGAGATGTGGCCCAGCTGTACTCAGACCAGTCGACAGCCAGAACTGACCGGACACTAACTATATACACTGCATGGTGACAATCCAAGGGAGCTGTGGCTTAACTGTACTCAGACCAGTCGAAAGTCTGAACTGGCCGGACACTATACACTGCATGGTGGCAAAAAATCCAAGGGAACTGTGGTCTAGCTGTACTCAGAGTGGTCCAGAGCTGTGGCCTGACTGTACTCTGACCAA
>JABMCL010001836.1:937500-987500 GCA_018857735.1 Alviniconcha marisindica | reverse complement strand
GACGGGTATCCATGAACGCACACGCGCACGTGCATCTCCCAAAGACAAGCTACCCATAATTATTAGTGGCGTCCAGCCCACGTCGGACAACGAATTAAGCAGCTAGCCTTGCCGGCATAGGAGTCCGTTGTGCTAATTACTAGCACAGCTCGTGAGCATGTTGTTGTAACTTAATTGTTCACAATGAATAGACTGACACAGGACTTGCTTGCCATTCTCAGGCGGGTGGTTCTTTCTGTCAAGCTCGTGTGCATGATGCACACAGCTCGGTCACTTCAGTGTGAAGAGTCCGCCGTCCGGGACCTTCTGCTCAGTCAGTGTGTACACGTTATAATTGTATGTACACAGCGTGCGAAAGCTGCTGGCTTCTATGAAGGGACTCGTCTGTGAAGTGGTGTGAAAGAATTGTGAATGTGTGATTCGTCCTGATTGAGGTGACCCTATGCGGCTGGCGGGACGTTAAAACCCAAGAACTAGGTAACCAACTGTCCTGAGGCCGATTTCCTGTTGTTGCAGTGGGTTTCAGACGATTCCTGTGTTGCAGTGTGGGTTTCAGACGATTCGTGGTGTTGCAGTGGGTTTCAGACGATTCGTGGTGTTGCAGAGTGGGTTTCAGACGATTCGTGGTGTTGCAGAGTGGGTTTCAGACGATTCGTGGTGTTGCAGAGTGGGTTTCAGACGATTCATGGTGTTGCAGAGTGGGTTTCAGGCGATTCGTGGTGTTGCAGAGTGGGTTTCAGACGATTCGTGGTGTTGCAGTGGGTTTCAGACGATTCGTTGTGTTGCAGTGGGTTTTAGATGATTCCTGGTGTTGCAGTGGGTTTCAGATGATTCATGGTGTTGCTGTGTTCTTCAGACGATTCCAGGTGTTGCAGTTTACTTCAGACGATTTCTGGTGTTACAGTGTGCAAAAAGAAAAAGAAAAAAAGAGAAAAGAAACAACAACAAACAAACGATTCCAGGTGCAACACCAGGAATTGTTTGTTTGTTGTTGTTGTTTTTTGTTTTGTTTTTTCTTTTTCTTTTTTTCTTTCAGCTTCAGACGATCCCTGGTGTTGCAGAGTGTGCTAAAGACGATTCATGGTGTTGCAGTCTGCATCACACGGACGACTGTTGGTGTCGAACAGAGTCACTGTCGCAGTAATCGGTGTAATAGCTATAGTGTGGTTCACTCTAGGTGGTCGATGCCTAATGCTGCCTTGAGTACATTGTGCGGTACTGCGGTTCAGGTCTGCCCTTAATGGGTAATTACCACTGACCGATGCTGCAGTATCCAGTGCGGCTGTCTGTGGTTGAAGTCTGTAATTCGGGGGCGATTAGTAATGCTGCAGCAATTATGGCGCTTCTTAGCGCTGCAGTAATTAGAGTTTGCTGCCCTGGCTCAGGTATGGAGTGCATCTCTTGACGTGACAGCTGTGGTTCTGTGGCTCGAACGATTCTTGATGTAATCCCAGTGGTTCAAGTCTCTGTGTACAGGTTCTTGGCGTTACAGTCATTGTCTGAAGGGTCTCGGCGTTGCAGTCATATGAAGGTTCTTGGCGTTGCAGTCATAGTGTGAGTGTATAGACTGAAGGTTCTTGGCGTTGCTGTCATATGAAGGTTTTTCGCGTTGCAGTCATAGTCTGTGAGTATAGACTGAAGGTACCTAGCGTTGCTGTCATATGAAGGTTCTTGGCGTTGCAGTCATAGTCTGTGTGTATAGATTGAATGCTCTCAGCGTTGCTGTCATAGTGTGTGCGTGTAGACTGAAGGTTCTTGGCATTGCAGTCATAGTCTGTGTGTATAGACTGAAGGGTCGTGGCGTTGTCGTCATTATAGTCTTGGGTCTTAGCGTTGCAGTCATATGAAGGTTCTTGGCGTTGCAGTCATAGTCTGTGTGTATAGATTGAATGTTCTCGGCGTTGTGGTCATAGTGTGTGTGTATATAGACTGAAGGATCTTGGCGTTGCAGTCATTATAGTCTGGCCCCTGTGTTTCACGCCTGGTGTACATCAGTTTGGTCTGCGGCTGTGGCTGCCGAAGTGTGCATCGCGCACCTCTTTCATGGGTGAGTGATTTGAGCTCTGGAACCTCCGTAGGTGGAAGAAAGGAACTCAACTGGCAAGGTTCGGCCGAAAGGATGCAAGACGCACGCGGTGCATGGTGGGAGAGTGTTTTGAACTCTGGAACTTTTACAGGTGAAATGACTGGTACAAGACGTGAATGTACCGGGATGAGACTGGAATTGATGTGCGTGTTGCGACGTTGAAAGTGTTATGTAAGTAACTTGATTTTTTTACGCCCAGTCAACCTGAGTACGGTTATATCAGGGCGAGTGAAGGTGTTATAAAACAAGACCAAAACACACAAAAAAAGGTTCAAAAGAGCACCAAGTTTAAGTAAACAATAAACCTATTTCCAGTTAACCATTCTTTTTAACCTTTTTTGTGTGTTTTGGTCTTGTTTCAAAACGCTGGCTGTCAACTTCGATTCAGATTTTTTTTCTTGTTTTTCTTTTCTTGGGGGGCAAGGGGGGGGGGGGGGGGGGGGGGGGGGGGTCTTAAAAAAAAAAGTACGGTGCATGTACGGAGCATCTTCTTTCTCTGGTACTGAAATGGATACCTGTGTATGTTAGGTCAGGATGACAGTTGCTGTTGTTGGTGTTGCCCTGTTGCGTGTCTTAATTGCCTACGTGTGAATTAAATGCTGCTTTTAGCGACTGATTTATTGTAACTGCAACCCAGTAATAGCAGAGCGCATCTTCTTTCTCTGCCATTGAAATGGAAGCCTGTATATGCTAGTTCAGAATGACATTTCTGTTGTTGGTGTTGTAGTTGTTGTTGTCCTGTTGCGTGCCTTGCCTACGTTTGAATTAAATGCTGCTTTTAACGACGGGTTTATTGTATCTGGAACTCCGTCAGTAACAGCAGAGCGCGTCTTCTTTCTCTGCCATTGAAATGGAAGCCTGTGTATATTAGTCAAGTTCAGGATGACATTGCCGCTGTTGTTGTTGTTGTCCTGTTGCTTGTCTTGCCTACGTTTGAATTAAACTGACGCTGCTTTTAGCGACGGGTTTGTTGTGACTGGCATTCAGTCAGTAATTTTACCTCCTTGGCATGCAGTTGCTGTTACTCAGCACCGTCTGAAAAACGATTCCCTTTGCGTGTTTGTGCGTTTGCAAGTGCTGCCGCCGACTGCATTGTAGTCTCGCGCTTTGCCGCGTTGGCCCGCGAAGTGGTTGGGCCACTGCTCATCGCCACAGCCGACTGTACGGCGGAGGTGTTTGTGCGGAGTGGTGGCCGGGCAACGTGAGACCCCAAGTCGTGTGAGGTTGTGTTCTGAAAGTGAATCAGACGTGTGTTTGCGGTTGCATACCGTTCCTCGCTTCCGTTGAGTCCACGCGGTGCAGATTGCTTTTGGGGGGTTCATGATGGCAAAATGCGATACTTCTGTCGGTGCAGGTAGTTTTAGGTGAAACGTACATATTGAGGCTTGCTCAAGTTTTATTGTTGTTGTTGTTTTTGTTGTTGACGACCGTTTTTGACTCGATACCGAGACTTGTTGTTGTTGTTGTTGTTGTTGTTGTTGTTGACTACGATTTTTGACTCGATATTGAGACTTGCTTGCTTGCTTGTTGTTGACTACCATTTTTGACTCGCTACTGGGACTTGCTTGCTTGTTTTTACTACCATTTTTGACACGATATTGAGACTTGTTGGTGTTGTTGTATCGCCCTGATATAACCGTAATGGTTGACTGGGCGTAAAACACCAACTTACTTACAATGTTGTTGTTATTGTTGTGCACGACCAATTTTGACTCGATTGCGTTTGTTGTTGACTGTGTTATGTCCAGAACTATATCTTCGTGACTTGATGACCTGTGTTTTGAATGTGTAATTCAAGGTGGTTGCCAGGGACGTTAAAATCTACAAACTAACTCCCTGTCTTGGACTATGAATGAGATTTTGGACTTGCTATTTGGTGACTGCATGGATCTTGTCTTCCTGATTTGGACCATTTGTGGTGGACCGGGCGTGAGATACCCAAAACCAGTCGCTTTGAGTTTGTTTTGTCTTCATGTTTCTTCTTTCGTGAATTTGATGTGTGTGTGTGTGTGTGTGTGTGTGTGTGTGTGTGTGTGTGTGGTGTGTGTGTGTGTGCTTCCCGGATTTGAGGATAGGTGGTATATCTGAAACGTAGCCACACACACGCGGGTTCAGTCATCGGTCACACCATAAACGGTCAGTACCGTATTGTCACAAACGATCTGCAACTGCTGTTGTCATTTTTCGTTTGAAGACGGCTCTGGAATCATCAGAGAAACAACGCATCGGAAGTTGGAAGTGCTCTTTTTGGATGGTAGCATTTTTTTTTCGTTTTTGTGTGTGTGGTGTGTGTGTGTGTGTGTGTGTGTGTGTGTGTGTGTGTGTGTGCTTCTTTTACTTTCTTTACTTCCTTTTTTGTGCTTGATTGGTTTTGGGGTTACAGCTGTTCGCACTCATCACGGCAGAGGTTAATAAGTACAGAGATTTTACAGAGAAGATTAGATCTGGCAAGTGTAAGAGGTCGTAGTTTGGTTTTGTACGCCCAGTCAACCAGTACGGTTATATCAGGGCGAACGGCATGCGGGTGGGGGTTCCAGTACTCTCTCTCTCTCTCTGTTTGTCTGTCTCTCGTTTGCTCTGTCTCTCTCTCTCTCTCTCTGTTTGTCTGTCTGTCTCTCGTTTGCTCTGTCTCTCTCTGTCTCTCTGTCTCTCTCTCTGTCTCTCTCTCTCTCGTTTGCTCTCTCTCTCTCTCTCTCTCTCTCTCTCTCTCTCTCTCTCTTCTCTCTCTCTCTCTCTCTATATATATATATATATATATATATATATTATACTCTCTCGTTCCTGCTCTCTCTCTTTCTCTGTCTCTGTCTCTGTCACTCTCTCTCGGTCTCTCACTGTCTCTCCCTGTCTCCCGCTCGATCCACGTCAGTCAAAATGACCGTCTAAAGTTAGACCGAAGAGGTACTCCTTGACTGAACTCCGCAGCCAATTTTCTAAAGGCAGCAAAGGTTTTTGAGAAAGGAATGTGTGTGTGTGTGTGTGTGTGTGTCTGTGTGTGTACGCGTGTGTGTGTGTGCGATGCTTTCACAGTTGTTGTTTTTCTTCCAGCCTACGTCTTGCTCCGTGTGGAACGTGCCAGTTGTGCCTTATCCCCACGGTCAACACACAAACATCAAACCCCTTTAACCACGCTCCGCTGTGGATGTAACAAAAACATCTTCTTTGACGCGTTAACGTGTCACGAACATTTCGGTTTGCGGTTCTGGTCGTAGAGCCACGGGCAGCTTTGGTAGTGTGCGTGCACCTGACTTAATGAGGTGTCAGTCTCACGATCAATCTCATGCTGCGTGCACCTAACTTAATGAGGTGTCAGTCTCACGATGAATCTCATGCTGCGTGCACCTCACTTAATGAGGTGTCAGTCTCACGATGAATCTCATGCCTCGTGCACCTCACTTAATGAGGTGTCAGTCTCACGACGAATCTCATGCTGCGTGCACCTCACTTAATGAGGTGTCAGTCTCACGACCAATCTCATGCTGCGTGCACCTAACTTAATGAGGTGTCAGTCTCACGATCAATCTCATGCTGCGTGCACCTAACTTAATGAGGTGTCAATCTCACGATCAGTCTCATGCTGCGTGCACCTAACTTAATGAGGTGTCAGTCTCACGATCAGTCTCATGCTGCGTGCACCTAACTTAATGAGGTGTCAGTCTCACGATCAGTCTCATGCTGCGTGCACCTCACTTAATGAGGTGTCAGTCTCACGATGAATCTCATGCTGCGTGCACCTCACTTAATGAGGTGTCAGTCTCACGATGAATCTCATGCTGCGTGCACCTCACTTAATGAGGTGTCAGTCTCACGATCAGTCTCATGCTGCGTGCACCTCACTTAATGAGGTGTCAGTCTCACGATCAATCTCGTGCTGCGAGCACCTAACTTAATGAGGTGTCAGTCTCACGATCAATCTCATGCTGCGAGCACCTAACTTAATGAGGTGTCAGTCTCACGATCAGTCTCATGCTGCGAGCACCTAACTTAAAGAGGTGTCAGTCTCACGATCAATCTCATGCTGCGTACACCTCACTTAATGAGGTGTCAGTCTCACGATCAATCTCATGCCTTAGCTCCCGCTGACATTAAGGTCGTCTCTGCGTTGGTTGTGTTCTGATAAGCAAGTAAACATGATGCTTAACGTCCACAGAAACCACAAGGTTGATTAGGGACGGGGAGATGGGGATAGATTATGTACCTATCGCTACACTGTCACCACCAGAATGACTCTTGCAGTTAAGATGGGCAGCGATGAGAGCCCTTTTAATGTTTCATTAACTGTGAAGGACAAGGTCATAAAGGCAGTGTCGAACCGAGGTCCTTCTGCTTAACAGCCTAACGCCTTACCGCTGGGTCAAACCGGCTCACGTTCTGATAAGTAAATACGTAAACATGGTGCTTAACGTCCACAGAAACCACAAGGCTTATTAGGGATGGGGAGAAGGTGGGGGAAGGGGGTGTGGAGGTGGGGGAGAGGGAGATTATATACCTATACCTATAGCCACACTGTCACCATCAGAATGACTCCTGCATTAAGATGGGCAGCGATGAGAGCCATTTTAATGTTTCATATTTGTGAGGGACAAAGTTACAAGACGGTGTCCATAGACCGCAACTTTTGAAGAGAAAGGAGAGCCGAAGCAGATTTGAACCGAAGTCCCTCTGCTTGCCAGCCTAACGTCTTACCGCTATGCCAAACCGGCTCACACGTTCTGATAAAATTTGTTTTGCCCTGATATAGCCGCCGTGGTTGATTTGGCGAAAAAATCGCCTCCACTCTACTGAGAACCTATAGCGTACAAGTGTTCTCCCTTTAGGCCTGGAGTAGGTCGGAATATAGCCACGCGTGCTTCGTCCACTGCCAGGAATTTCTTCCTTGTCCTAATTTCTGTTTCTAGGCCCTTTCTGCTTCCAGGTCCAATCTCCGTAATTATTCTCTCTCTCTCTCTCTCTCTCTCTCTCTCTCTCTCTCTCTCTCTCTCTCTCTCTGTCTCTCTGTCTGTCTGTCTGTCTGTCTGTCTGTCTGTCTCTCTGTCTGTCTGTCTCTCTCTCTCTCTCTCTCTCTCTCTCTCTCTCTCTCTCTCTCTCTCTCTCTCTCTCTCTCTCTCTCTCTCTCTCTCTCTCTCATCCTCTCCCTACTTTTGAGCTGCATTAGTTCTGGTTAACGCACTTTTTTTTGTGCTGGCCTGCGGAATAAAATAGGTCACCATGTTCGTCGTGACAACTGGATGATGCAGTTCCTGTGTTTCTGCTTGCGAAATATGTATATAGGCTTCACAGTGTGTGAGACTGTGTATTTGTAACAGAGAATGAGGCATGTGTTTGTAAATTTATGCATCCTCTTGCCACCGTTGAATCCAGGCGGTGTATAATGTTTGGGGGTTCCAGCATTCTCCCAGTTGTAGTTAGGTGAAATGTAGATATTTAAATGTGCTTGCTGTATTAGTCGTTCTTGGCTTGATGGCGATTGTTGTTGACTGTGTTGTGTCCTAAAACAACGGTGATTTAGCTTTTTACTGGTGATTTTGTGACGGGTTTTGAACTGGTGCGATAGAGTTCTGAATGCACAATCGGTTTCGTCCTGAGATGACTGTGCCTTTGTCGGGACGTTAACTTCGAGTAACTAACAAACTTTTGACTTTGTAAATTCTGCTTCCGATTTAGGGCATTTACCGAGCTAAAAAACAAACCAAAACAACCCACAACAACAAATATTACAACAAAACTCAGGCGACGAAAAACAAGTAATATAATGTTGTTACTAGATCACAAAGTAATACAGAAATCGTAAACAACAGAGGTGATTATTGACTGCTCCTTTTGGAACTGACCTCACCGCTTTGAATTATGATAATGCCAGGCTGACACCTGACGTAAAAAGTAAAGACCCGAAACCACTGATTACACCCTTGGGTGCTTGGTGGACATTCCGTGATAGAACTCGCATGCGAATAACCGTTTCAGAAGAACCTGCGCATTTAGACTTGCAGCCTGCAGAGGGCTGAATCTGATTATGTAGATCTGATGGCCATTTTTTTTGGCCCCGTTCTGTGGATGTTTCCGTTATGTGGGTGTTAGGCCCGTTGTAGTGGTGCCCCCCCCCCTCCCCCACCCCACCCCCGGGTATAAACCAGTGGGGGTTATTAACCGCGAGTGTATGATGTGCGTGTCTTTGCACTTACGGTCAGTCTGCCCTCCTCACGAATAAAACGGGTCACTGCGCTCGTCGTCATTACCACTTGATGCGGGTTCCAGTGTCGAGTCCGTGTTGAATTATTATTGTCTCGCCTCTGCTATGTCCACGCTGTGCGTAATTGTTTTCGCCCCTCCCTTGTGGAATATGTAACCCTTCGTCCACCTAAATCCGGGCCCTTAATCCACCGTAAATCAGGACTCTGAATCCACCGTAAATCAGGACCCTGAATCTCTTGTGGAATATCTAACCCTTCGTCCACCCAAATCAGGACCCTACATCCACCCTAAACCAGGACCCTAAATCCATCCTAAATCAGTACTAAACCAAGACCGTAAATCTACCCTAAACCAGGACCTTAAATGAGTACTAAACCACGACCCTCCCTAAAATCAGGACCCTAAATCCACCCAGTGCATAATTATTGCTTTCGCCCGTTCTTTGTGGAATCTGTAACCCATTTCTGATTTGTTTGTGCTTGCTCTTGACTGTGCTCTATTTAAAACTGTGATCCAGATTTTGACTTGAGTTTTGAAGCGGTGTAAAACAATTTTGAATGTGTGGTGACTTAAGCGGTTGATGGGACGGTAAAAGTCAAGAACTAACTAACTAACTAACTCGCTCGCTCGCTCGCTCGCTCTCGCTCTCACTCACTCACTCACTCACCACTCACTCACTCACTCACTCACTCACTCACTCACTCACTCACTCACTCACGCATCAACTTACGAAGTGTCCACTGACAATGGCACACGACTGAAAAGGCTATCAACGTTGGAAAACGACTATCACGCTGGGTTAAGTGACTGTCCGGAAGCAGACGTTTCTCGGGAGAAAGGAACCCCACTTTTTTGCATAGGAGGGAGTCTCCGAGGAACCACGAAGTGTGAACGCGAGGATCAGTGCTCTGATAGAGCCGTTCTAATAACCATGCAGACGAACGCCCGAAACGAGAAGCGCAAATGGCAGTCCTAGGGCCCCAGTCGTTCAGACTGGGGCCAGTGTAACACCCGTTATGTCGGGAACGGTGGAGCAACGCTTTAGAGGTTCACACCTCTGATAGTGTCCGGTCAGTTAGTCTTGCAGTTACTATAATTACCCCCAGTAGCGTTTTCCCCGTGGGAGATTCGGGTCATTTTCAGAGCTGTTAAGTGCTTTCACCTGGCCTAGAGTAGTTCCGAACAAAGACTGTATATAAGTCTGAATGAAGCTCAAACTTTGCCTCATTCCCTGCTAGCATGGAATCTGTCCGGAAGTATCTTTCTCAGAGTGAAATATGAAGGTTGGGATGTGTTGTTTGTTGACATTTTTGGCCTGTGGTTTCGTTGTGTTTGCTTTGATTGTGCTGCGTGTATCTAGAGCTGCAGGCCAGGTTTTGTTTGGTGACTTCCGTTTCTACTTGCCTGCCAGGACTTCTTCCTTGTCCTAATTTCGACTTTCCCGGTCCATTCACCGTCATTTATTTCCAGATCCTCTCCTTACTTGCATCGCTCTGATATAACCGTACCGGTTGACTGGACGTAAAACACCAACTTACTTGCTTGACTTACTCCTTACTTGTAATTGTTTTATAGCTAAAGCAGTTTCCCATGTCGGCCCGCGGAGTGAAAAAGGCCACCCTGCTCACAGTCACAAGCGATTTAAGAAGGTTCCTGTGGTGAGAGCCTTCGGGATATTGACAGGTACCAAGGACTGGAATGGAAATTAGTTTTTGACAAACGTGTTGTTTGCGTTGATAATAGTGACTTGTGTTTTGAACTGATGTGAGGGAATTTTCAATGTGCGATTCGTCCTGAGATGGCCCTGTGCGGTTGACGGCACGTTAAAATCCAAGAACTAACTAGCTAGCGAAAGGACCTTCCACATTCTTCTTCCCAACGCTCAGAAACGCTTTCAGGGGTTCTTGATTCCACAGATGTCGTTTCTACAGCGCGATGACACTGCGTTTAGTTCACACCCGGCCCGACTTAATATGCATGTATCTCTTGACGCTGGTGGAATGTCCAGGCATAGAAATGTTCCAAGATATCCATGCGGTGCTGTGGAATCTTCGAATGCTCGCCCTATGCATGATCTGGTGTGTGTGTGTGTGTGTGTGTGTGTGTGTGTGTGTGTGTGTGTGTGTGTGTGTGCGTGCTGCGTGTGTTTTAGGGTGACTATTTCATTGGGATCTTCTTGTACGAGTTCAGTGTTGCTTTACAGACTTCTTCTAATGTTGCTTTACGTCCACACAGACCATAAGGACTATTAGGGACCGGGAGCCCAGGACGGCCATGTCGATTTTCACACAGCTCCTGAGCTCTGAACTTCTTGTGCTTCTTCTTTTATGGTGCTTTACATCCACAAAACTGAATGGCTTATCAGGGACGGGGAAAAGAATGGGATAGAGAATGAGAGCCCAGGCCCACCGCCCTGTTCACACATCCAGACCCACATCCCAGACCTCAGTTTTGGGGAGCGGGGATAGCTCAGTGGTTAGAGTGCCGGATTCGTGATCTAAAGGTCATGGGTTCGAGTCCCGGCAGAAGCGGTGGGAGATATTTTCCAGAGTCAACTTTCTGTGCCGACTTTTCTTTGTCAGTATCTGTTCCAGCCCGTGTTACCGCTGTAGCACGCCGTCATTCTGCCAAAAGTGCAGGTGGCAGGTTACAGCTAAACATGCATGCAACCTACGTATTCGGCTTTGCATGAAGTGACGTGACATATTGCATGGTTGTAAGGTGTACAAAGACCTTGCGCCGAGATGGCAGCAGTTTCACGTGCCGCCAGCCATATAACAACCAAACAGCGCTTTACGTACACCACTTCAGTGGATATTCAAAACGTGTTATACAAAGCTACAGCCACTCATTTAGAATCACAACAGCGCTATATTAAAGCGATCATTAGTCTGTCAATAAATCAGTTCCCGGAATCCTTTGTCTGAAATCGATGCCTAGAGCGTGGCTGAAACGCAGGAAACTTTAACATTACAACGTCCTTCCTCCGACAACTGCTGTGACTGATAACTGGCGTATAGATCTCCCAAAACTGTCAGCTAAGTTAAACATTTTCTTTGATGCTCTAACGGCAGTAAGTTTATAACCACACAGGCAGTTTAAATTATACCAGGCCTCACTTCTCGTATAATGACTCCCAATGCTTACGTCAGTACAAATAAAACAAAAATCGTTTGAATCGAGACGGAACTAATGTTTTTACCTGGCACGGACACGCCTCTTGTTTACGTGCGCACGCGTGCTTACACGCCGTGTTACTTCCACAGCCTGGAAAGTCAAGCTTTTCGCATTTTTTATTTTTTTTTTACAGAGGGCTTCTTCTTCTTCCATAGTGCTTAACGTCCACAGAAACCACAAGACTTATTAAGGACGGGCGAGTGGAGGTGGGGGGAGAGGGAGATTATATACCCATCGCTACACTGTCACCACCAGATTGACTCCTATTAAGGACGGGCGAGTGGAGGTGGACGAAGAGGGAGATTATGTACCTATCGCTACACTGTCACCACCAGATTGACTCCTGCGTTAAGATGGGCAGCGATGAGAGCCATTTTAATGTTAAATTAATTGTAAGGGACAAAGTCACAAGACAGTATCACAGACCAGAACTTTTGAAGACAAAGGCGAACCGAAGCGGAATCGAGCCGAGGTCCCTCTGCTGAGCAGCCTAACGTCTTACCGCTAGGCCAAAGCGGCTCAAACATTGTACTTATCAGCCTAACGCCTTACCGCTAGGCCAAAGCGGCTCAAACATTGTACTTACCAGCCTAACGCCTTACTGCTAGGCCAAAGCGGCTCAAACATTGTACTTACCAGCCTAACGCCTTACCGCTAGGCCAAGCTGACTCACACCTTCTGCTTAAGCCTTACCGCTAGGCCAAACCGGTTCAAACCTTCTGGTTACCAGCCTAACGCCCTACCGCTAGGCCAAACCGACTCACGGACAAAGGGCACCGACCAGGTGAAACTTATTGGGGCGAGTTCGGTAGACAGATGCGCAGGGATGAGGATTGAGTGCCATTTCCATGGCGTGACCAATTACGGCAGAATCTGGCGGAAGGGTGCCGGAAATCGAGGCTTAGAGTGTGAGCCAGGCCTTGTCGGTATATGGGTTAAACTTGTTTAACGCCTTGTTATTTTTGAAGAGGTACTGGAGGGGACCGAGATCCCAGGAGGTGGGTGAAGAGGGAGGGGGGAATTAAGGTAGGCTATTTCTTACGTTACAGTCACCACCCGAATTGACTGCATGGTGTGGCCAGAATGACTCCTGCATTAAGACGGGCAGCGATAAGAGCCATTTTAATGTTTTGATTAGTTGTGAAGGCAAACTTAAGTCGCACGGTGTCCATGAACCACAACTTTTGAAATGAGAGGAGGACCGAAGCGGAATCGAACCGAGGTCCTTCTGCTTCTTGTTCCATGGTGCTCTACGTCCACATAAACCATAAGGCTTATTGGGGACGAGGGAATGGAGGTGGGGAAGAGGGAGATTATATACCTATCGCTACTCTGTCACCACCAGAACGACTCCTGCATTAAGATGGGCAGCGATGAGAGCCATTTTAATGTTTCATAATTGTGAGGGACAAAGTCACAAGACAGTGCGTGTCCATGGACAAACCACAACCTTCTTGAAGAGAAAGGAAAGCCGAAGCGGATTCGAACCGAGCTCCTTCAGCTAGCCAGCCTAACGGCTTAACTTACCGCTGGGCCAAACCGGCTCGCACCTTCTGCTTGCCAACCTAGCGCCTTAATTACGACTAGGCCAAATCGGTTCAGACCCTGTCGACAGCGAGTGGGAGAGTCTTAAAGGTTATTAATCACTCGGCTCTTCGTGAGGGCGTTGGGGCCGCGCCGTGATGGGTTGAACACGTGTCGGAGGATGGGGATGGGGATGGGGTTGGCACCAACAGCCTCTTGAAGCTCCAGCCGGTATACTTGACCCACTTACCTGGCAAAGGTAATTTGTTTTACCGCCTGATCGGTGTCGACACTTTGATTTGAGGTGTGCGTGTGTGTGCACGCGCGCCGTAGGGTTCAGTAGGTCTCGTGTTTTGTTTTGTTTTGTTTTTACGGTCTTGTGTTGGTGTGCCCATCCCAGAGATAAATTTCCCAGTCGTGGTGGGGGTGTGTGTGTGTGTGTGTGTGTGTGTGTGTGTGTGTGTGTGTGGATGGTGTGTGTGGTGTGTGTGTGTGGGTGTGAGAGAGAGAGAGAGGAGAGAGAGAGAGAGAGAGAGAGAGGAGAGAGAGAGAGAGAGAGAATGTGTGTGGTGTGTGTGTGTGTGTGGTGTGGGTAGATAGATGTGGGAGTGTGTGTGAGGAGGAGGAGAGAGAGAGAAGAGAGAGAGAGAGAGAGAGAGAATGTGGTGCTGGCGTGTGGTGGTGGTAGTGTGTGAGATGAGAGCGTAGTCAGCCTGCGTGTGCGTGCGTGTGTTTGCGTGTCTGTCGTCCATTTTCTCTCTGAAATTTATCTCGGTACTTCGGGGTCGCTGGTTCGAAAAACATGTAAGCACACACTGCGGTGTTCGCTTCACTCAACACACTACCACACACGCTGAGCGCACGCCGCTTTGGACCTCTCTCTCGCCTTCCGCTGGGTTTGCACCGTTCACTGTAAGTAAAGTAAGTAAACACGGTGCTTAACGTCCACAAAAACCGCAAGGCTTGTTAGGGACGGGGAGAAGGAGGGGAAGTGGATTTGGAGGTGCGAAAAGAGAGAGGCTAAAATATTATACCTGTCGCTACGCTGTCACCACCGGATTGACTCCCTAATAGTCATTATTATTATTATTGATCGCTTTAATATAGCGCTATTCTCCGCTCTCGAGCAGACTCACTGCGCTCGCATGCGATTCTACATGAGTGAATAGCATTTTATAGCGCGTTTTTTTGAGCCACATGAAAATGCTGCCATCTCGGCGCGTTCTGTGTACACCATGTAACCATGCACCATGTCACTTCATGCAAAGCCACATACGTAAGGTGTATGCGTGTCTGGACGTAAAGCAACACTGAACTTGTTTAGTTCTTTAACGTCCCGCCAGCCACATAGACTCGCTCCGGACGAATCGCACATTAATGCTTTTTGTTTGGTTGTTTGTTTGTTTTTATATTATTTTAGAGCAGTTCAAAACACTAGTCACTAAACCACAATCCCAAAGCTGGGTCACATTTGTGGACACTTGTAACACAGACAGCGGAAAATGCAACCAAGTTAAAAACAGTCACCTAGGTGAACATCTCTGTATTTGGAGGGATGGAATTAAGGGTAGGTAGTAATATAATGATTCATTTTCTTTATATATTGCTGCTTCTCATACGGTACAAATACTTTTTTATGTGCGTGTATATTATAGTTGTCATAATTATATGTATTATGTTTGTGAAACTTAGACAATGTTGGAGAATGTTGTAAAGCGCAGTGAGTTAGTGTACACCAGAGAACAACGCTATAGAAAAGTTATTATTATTATTATTATTATTATTATTATTATTATTATGTATTTACATTTCACCGATCAACCGACACAGCGGACACAGCAACGTTCGCGGACACAGCAACGTTCTGCCCCAGGTATACCACCCCAGCCGATTCTCTCCACTCTTCCTCTGCTGCCTTATAATTATCTCGTCAGCATAGAAGGCTCATCTCAAGCACGACGCAGATCGAGATTGCCTGCCTGAACTTGCTCGAGTCTTTGCTGTAGCTGGTCAGATCAGAGTCAGGTTGTCCAAGCCTTCTTCCCGTACTTGTACAGTCGATCGAGATAGGGGGCGGTCGATTCTAATGACTATGCATGAACCAGAAATCGAAATTAAAACCCGTGTTGGTTCCGTTCGGAGAAGCGACTTCCGAAACAAGTCGAATAGCTGGAAATAATTGTAGTCGCTCTGTGTGTCTGTGTCTCTTTGTCTGTCTCTCTGTTTGTCTCTGTCACTGTGTCTATCTCTGTCTGTCTGTCTCTGTCTGTCTGTCTCTCTGTCTCTCTGTCTCTGTCTCTGTCTCTGTCTCTCTCTCTGTCTCTGTCTCTCTCTCTCTCTCTCTCTCTCTCTCTCTCTCTCTCTCTCTCTCTCTCTCTCTCTCTCTCTCTCTCTCCTCCACACACACACACACACACACACACACACACACACGTTCTGTGTGTGTGTGTGTGTGTGTGTGTGTGTGTGCGTCTCTCTCTCTCTCTCTCTCTCTCTCTCTCTCTCTCTCTCTCTCTCTCTCTCTCTCTCTGTGCATCGCTTGCTCGCTCTCTCTCTAACTCGATTCCTTTGCATCGCTCTTACCACGCTATTTAGTTTCCCTGTTCGTCTATTTTTGTCCCATGCTATCGTTCACCACATTTCTTCTCTTAACAAGAACAGCGGTCGTTATTTTCAGATCTGTGTAACAGGAGAGTCTGTCGCCCAAGGCCTGAGACATTTTGTTCGTTTGGGGAATGACGGCGTTGCAAACATGATCCATATTTCATTCACTCCCCGACCCCCCCCCCCCCCCCCCAAACCACCCTAGCTCACCACGTCGTCGCTTTTCACGGAGCCACCGTTTGGTTGGTTGCCTGAACAAGGCCAGATTTGCCGGAAGATTTGTTTTTTTGTTTTTGTTTTGTTTTGTTGTTATAGCTGTTATTGTTGTTTGGATAATTTCTACTTAAGCAGCACGCGTGTGCTCGTGTGTGTGTGTGTGTGTGTGTGTGTGTGTGTGTGTGTGTGTGTGTGTGTGTGTGTGTGTGTGTGTGTTGTGTGCGTGCGAGAGAGAGACAGAGACAGACAGACAGACGGACAGACGGAGAGACGGACAGACGGAGAGAGACAGAGAGAGGCACACAGACAAGCAGAGTATTGAGCAAGTTCAATTGCCGTCGTGTCAGAGTCACGGTCTCGTGGTCTACCGCGGTCAGCGGTCCATGAATGAGTCTGAGAAGCTCCAGCAATAAGCTGGATCAGACCTACTACTGTCCCTTACTGAGCCGGGGAGTCTGGGCAGGAAACGACGCCATTTTTCCTGCAAATGGCATAACGCCCATCCCCCCCCCCCCCCCCCCCCCCCACGCCCCCGGAAGGCAAAAGGTGGTATACCCATGCAGTGATGAATGTGTCGCATGACTGTTTTTATCACTGCAATGATTCCCTTGCCACCACCTCGCATGTATCGCGCACGTTTGGTGGTTTGTGTATTCTCCATGATAACGTCTTTGGAAGGATCCGGCATATTTCATTGCTTGCTGTGCAAAGATGATGATGGCTGTGTGTTGATTTATTACGTGACTCGCGCATGCGTTGCACCGAATCACATCTTACGGGGATTTTTATCATTTCGCTGACGTTGATTTCACGTGAGTTCGGGGATAAGGGAGGAGGGAAGGGGGGGGGGGGGGGGGGGGGGCATGGCGTGGACAAATAAATGATCGTTTTTTCGTGTGTTTGTTTTGAAGTTGATTGCTATCTTCGTCTTCGTCTTTACAGCTATCCGCAACTGAGCTCAAACATTGAGGACTGAGACTCATCTAGCTCAAATGTCGTGGGCACTAAGGCTTATCCAGTGCAAGTGTTCAGGAACTTGGCCCATCTAGCTCAAAAGTTGAGGGCTATAAAGCTCATCCTGCTCAAATATTGAGGACTGTAGGCCATTTGCTCAACTGTTGAAGACCTTGGCCCATTTAGCTCAACTGTTGAGGATATAAGGCTCATCCAGCTCAAATATTGAGGGCTTTGGCTCATCAAGCTCAAATGTTGAGTTTGGCCCATTTAGCTCCACTGTTGAGGACTTCGACACATTTAAACTCAAATATTGAGGAAGTAAAGCTCATTCAGCTCAGATATTGAGGACTTTGGCACATGAAGCTCAAATTATAGATTGAAGATTATAAGATTAAAAATTGAAGACTAAAAGGCTCATCCAGCTCAAATGTTGAAGACTATAAGACTCATTCAGCTCACATGTTGAAGACTATACGACTCATTCAACTCAAATGTTGAAGACTATAAGGGTCATTCAGCTCTGTTGTTGAAGACTATAAGGGTCATCCAGCTCTGTTGTTCAAGACTATAAGGGTCATCCAGCTCTGTTGTTGAAGACTATAAGGCTCATCCAGCTCAAATGTTGAATTCTATAAGACTCATCCAGTTCAAATGTTGAAGACTATAAGGGTCATCCAGCTCTGTTGTTGAAGACTATAAGGGTCATCCAGCTCAAATGTTGAAGACTATAAGGGTCATCCAGCTCTGTTGTAAGACTAAAGGCATCAGCTAAATGTTAAGACTATAGGTCAATGTTGAAGACTATAAGGGTCATCCAGCTCTGTTGTTGAAGACTATAAGGGTCATCCAGCTCAAATGTTGAAGACTATAAGGGTCATCCAGCTCAAATGTTGAAGACTAAAGCACATGCAGCTGAAATGCTAAGGACTAAGCTCATCGTGCTCAGATGTTGAGGACTAAGGCTTACCAAGCTCAGTTGCTGAAATCAGACTTTTCGAGGCTCGTCCAGCTCAAATGCTCTGGACTGAGCTCACCCGCCAGAAATGCCCGTGATTGAAGCCGAGACGAGTTGATCGCACCTAGGGTGGGTTGATGGTATAGGCGGGTGGAGCGAGTTGCCGTTGCTGATACTGACTGGCAGGTGGAGCGCTGGTTTTGTGGCACATGGACGAGTTGGCCTAAAGCGAGGCGTGTTGACTCATAGTGGAGCAGATGACGCCAAAGTGGAGCAGATGACGCCAAAGTGGAGCAGATGACGCCAAAGTGGAGCAGATGACGCCAAAGTGGGGCTAGTTGACTCCACAGTGGGGCGGTCGACTCCATAGTGGGGCCAGTTGACTCCGTAGTGGGACCAGCTGATTCCATAGCCAGTTGAGTCCGTAGTAGGGCCAGATGGCTCCGTAGTGGGGCCAGTTGACTCTGTAGTGGGCCAGTTGACTCCGTAGTCGGGCAGGTGACTCCGTAGTTGGGCAGGTGACTCCGTAGTCGGGCAGGTGACTCCGTAGTCGGGCAGGTGACTCGGGCAGGTGACTCCGTAGTCGGGCAGGTGACTCCGTATTGGGCAGGTGACTCCGTTGTAGGACGAGTAACTGGCTTCAGAACGGGGCGAGTTGATCGCAAGGTTTCGGCGAGTTGATTCAAGAATGGGGCTACAGTTGGCATTAACTTGACGAGTTGATTCCAGAACGGGACTGTAGTTTTTGGCATTAACTGAGCGAGTCGATTCCAGAATGGGGCTATATAGTTGGCATTAACGGGCGAGTTGATCCAGAATGGGGCTGTAGTAGGCATTAACTGGGCGAGTTGATTCCAGAATGGGGCTATAGTAGACATTAACTGGGCGAGTTGATTCCAGACTGGGGCTACAGTTGGCATTAACTGGGCGAGTTGATTCCAGAGGGGGCTACAGTTGGCATTAACTGGGCTAGTCGATTCCAGAAGGGGGCTATAGTTGGCATTAACTGGGCGAGTTGATTCCAGTCTGGGGCTACAGTTGGCATTAACTGGGCGAGTTGATTCCAGTCTGGGGCTACAGTTGGCATTAACTGGGCTAGTCGATTCCAGAAGGGGGCTACAGTTGGCATTAACTGGGCGAGTTGATTCCAGAAGGGGGCTACAGTTGGCATTAACTGGGCGAGTTGATTCCAGTCTGGGGCTACAGTTGGCATTAACTGGGCGAGTTGATTCCAGTCTGGGGCTACAGTTGGCATTAACTGGGCTAGTCGATTCCAGAAGGGGGCTACAGTTGGCATTAACTGGGCTAGTCGATTCCAGAAGGGGGCTACAGTTGGCATTAACTGGGCTAGTCGATTCCAGAAGGGGGCTACAGTTGGCATTAACTGGGCGAGTTGACCCCACAGTGAGGTGAGCGGGAACTCGTTCGATTCAGTCTTGGGAAAGGTCGACCTGCTTGCTACCTCCCTAGCCCCCCCCCCCCCCCCCCCCCCTCCCCTCCCCCCCTTCCCCCTCCGCCTTCTCTTGTGTATAGCCCGGACAAAACAGGCGAGTTGATGACGCGCTGCGGTCACCTGAAGATCAAGATCAAGGTCGATCTGATACCACACTGCTGAGAACGGACACAGAATAGAACATTCAACTGATTGAAAAAACAAGAAAACAAACACTGACCAAGGTCGTGCATGGTGCAGTCCTGACGGTTCCCGTTTGAGTGGGATCGAGGTTCTGGTTGAATAACTGGGACGGCGCTATTAACGCATCACTCAGTGTCGATGACACTCTCTCCCTCTCTCTCTGTCTCTCTCTGTGTGTCTCTGTCTGTCTGTCTGTCTCCCTCTGTGTCTCTGTCTTTCTATCTCTGTCTCAGGCTCTCTCTGTGGCTGTCTCTGTCTCCGTCGCTCTGCTCTCTCTCTCTCTGGTTATCTCTCTGGCTGTCTCTCTTTAACTGTCTCTGTCTGTCTCTCTCTCTGTCTCTCTCATGTCGTCCTCGTTCGTTTGGTCTCTTGTTCTGTTCTCTGTCTCTCTCCTCTCTTCTCTCTCTCTCTCTCTCTCTCTCTCGTCTTCTCTCTGTCTCTGCTCTATCTCGTCTCGCTCTCCGCCCTTCTCCGTCGCTCTCCCCTCTACTGTATTCCTCTCTCTCTTATCTCTGTCTCTTCTCTGTCTCTCTAGCCTCTCTCTGTCTCTCTGTCTCTGCTCTCTGTCTGTCTGTCTCTCTCTCTGTCTCTCTGTCTCTCTCTCTCTCTGTCTCTCTCTCTCTCTGCTCTCTCTCTCTCTCTCTCCTCTTCAATCCATCACACACACACAACACACACAACACACACCACACAACCTCTACCTCTGTCTCTCTCTCTCTCGACTCTCTCTGTCTCTGTCTCTCTCTCTCTCTCTCTCTCTCTGACTCTCTCTGTCTGTCTCAGTCTGTCTGTCTGTCCCTCTCTCCCCCTCCCTCCCTCTCCCTTGCCAGGTGCTCCGATCCAGCTTCTGGACAGTACGTGGTCGTGCAGCACGTGGGTACTCCCAAGAGACCGGTACAATCCCAGCAAGGTGAGTGGTGGATTCCGCTGACTGGAGATAAAGATCAACACGGCAGGTATTTGCTGACGGCTTAGTCAGAGCCTGACGCTCGTGTCGAAGGACCTCCCGGAGGAATCGGGATAGCAGGGCTTAACTCAGTTATCTGTGTAGATTTGTCATTTTGTCAACTTGCACAGAGAGAGGGGGAATGAGGGAGGAAGGGGGGGGGGGGGGGGGGGGGGGGGCAAAGATAGAGATGGAGAGTGAGCGAGATGGAAATGGGGTGGGAAAGAGAGTGTGTGTGTGGGTGGAGGGGAGAAATGGAAAGATAAGATAATGAGGTGGATACGGAGAGAGAGAGTTAGTGGTTGGATTTTAGGAGAGAGAGAGAGAGAAGGGGAGGGGGGAGGAACAAAGACACAAATGGGGAGATGGAAAGTGAGCGAGATGGAGATGGGGTGAGACAAATGGAAATACAGCGAGATGGATACGGAGAGAGAGAGACAGAGACAGAGACAGAGAGAGAGTGGTTGGATTTTAAGAGGGGGTGGGGGTGGGAGGGACAAAGATAGAGATGGAGAGTGAGGGAGATGGAGATGTGGTGAGAAAGAGATGAGGGGGGGGGGGAGGGGGGGGGGGGTGATTTAGGAGGTGGATGCAGAGAGAGGGAGAGTGGGGGTGTATTTTGAGAGAGAGAGAGAACTTGTAAACTAACAGTCAAGCATAGTAGCGTTAGGAGAGACAAAGAGAGTGATTTTTAACATAGATATAGTGATGTCGGTTTCAATTTTAAAAGCGGGAGGTTCGACCTCGACGCCCACAGTGTCTCACATATCTCGATCTGTTACGTACGTGGCATCCAGCGTAGAACCCACAGACCCAGCTCTCTCGCGGCTTTTTGTGTGTGTGTGTGTGTGTGTGTGTGTGTGTGTGTGTGTGTGTGTGTGTGTGTGTGTGTGTGTGTGTGTGTGTGTGTGTGTGTGTGTGTTGTGTGTGTGTGTGTGTGTGTGTGTGTGTGTGTGTGTGTGTGTGTGTGTGAGTGTGTGTGTGTGTGTGTGTGTGTGTGTGTGTGTGTGTGTGTGTGTGTGTTATTGAGCTTAGCACACGGGACCGAGACGGCAAAGTCCACGGTTACAGTTGTTTTGCATCTCATAGCAACAGCCTCACTTTGATACATCCCTCAGCAGGCCCGCGTAGGTCTCCCAGTGAGGATCTCGACACACTCCCAGCACCGCTTTCCGGAACCTTCCTCCAGACTCTGCCAGATTTAGTTACGCCAGTGAAGGGGCACTGTTTATGTCTGTGCAGCTGTCCACCGACGCGGTCAGCGCCCTCCGAAAGGTTTGGGTACTAATATGACTGTGGAAGTAACCTAGCGCTCAAGCACGCACGTAAACGTGAGGCGCATCCACCCCGGGTAAAAGAAAAAGAAGTTCCGTCTCGAGTCAAACGGTTTTGGTTTTATTGAACTGGCGTAGGCAACATGTTCAGTTATAAAACAAACGTCTGATATAATTTGAGTTGTTTGTAACTTACTTACTTTTTGAGCACCATCCAAAAGCCTGTTCGTTAGCTGACAGTTTTCAGGACCCTGTGGCGTAACTAAATACGGCAGTGGTTGAAGGAAGGATGTCGTAAACCAGTGCTTGGAGTTTGGGTCTCTGACACACTCCGAGCATCACTTTCCGGCAGCTTCCTCCAAGGAAGGATGTTGTAAACCAATGCTTGGAGTTTGGGTCTCTGATTGACCGTGTCCATCTCGCCAGCCAAGCGAGAAACTTGGCGCAGGAGTCCGGTTGCTATCAGGAGGGAATCTCCATCGGCTGCCCAGGCGGGGAGAACCTCGAGAGCTTCTCCCGAAAACCCTCAGCGGCAAGATGATCCCGGGTCCGGTCCCCTGGGGTGGCCGGGATGCCACCAACGTTTATTACAAATTGCTTTTACCCTGATTCGTCCCCGAGATGAAACCGGCGTCGTCGCTGCTTGCTTATCGACGCACGTGTCCGTTCTGATGATGCTTCCAATTGATCGCACGGGATGAAACTGGCGTCATCGTTGCTTATCGATGCACGTTTCCATTCTGACGATGCTTGGGATTGATCGCATGGGTGGCTGCTGAGGAAATTGGGGTGGGTGGGTGGTAGGTAGGCGGGGGGGGGGGGGGGGGGGGGGGGGGGGGGGGGGGGGGAAAAGGGAAAGAACTCTCTTCAGGCATCTTCTTCCAAACTCTGCCAGCAATAGTTACGCCACTGAAGGGGCACTCTTCATCTCCGCGCAGATGTACATCCCCGACGCGGTCAGCGCCCTCCGAAAGGTCCGGGTACTGATAAAAACTGGAAGCAACCCACACTTCGAGCACCGCTTTCCGGTACCTTCTTCCAAATTCTGCCAGAAATGGTTACGCCACTGAAGGGGCACTCTTTATCTCCGCGCAGATGTCCACCGACGCGGTCAACGCCTTCCGAAAGGTTTGGGTACTGATAAGGTTGTGGAAGCAACCTAGCGCCCAAGCACGCACGTAAACATGAGACGCATTCATCCCGGGTAAAAAAGAAAAGAAAAAGAGTTCCGTCTCGGTTCCAACGATTTTGGTTTTATTTGAGCTGGCGTAAGCAACATGGTCAGTTATAAAACAAACGTCTGATATAGTTCGAGTTGTTTGTAACAAACTTACTACTGTTTGAGCACCACCACCACCAACAACAACAAAAACAAACAAACAAAAAACTGCTCGTTAGCTGACAGTTTTCAGGAACCTATGACGTAACTAAATACGGCAATGTTTGAAGGAAGGATGTCGTAATCCAGTGCTTGGAGTTTGTTGGGAGAGGTCACTCCGAGCATCGCTTTCCGGCACCTTCCTCCAAACTCTGCCGGAACTGGTTACGTTTGCCACTAACGGGGCACTCTTTATCTCCGCGCAGCTGTCCACCGACGGTGTCAGTGCCCTCCGAAAGGCTTGGGTACTAATAAGACTGTGGAAGCAATTCAACATAGCCTCCAAGCACGCACGTAAACGTCAGGCCCGTCCGCCCCGGGTAGATCCAAACATAAAAATGTTCAAAAGAACGCTTATTAATTTTATTTTGACACGGACACACAATATGCAAATTTTCTGTGAAATCCCCTTCGTCAAGCCACAAAACGACATTTAAGCAACAGTGAAAAACGATGAAAAATGAGAAAGAAACTTATCTTTTTTTTGGTTGATCTGTTGTCGCTTGTAGGAAGATTGTAGGCTCCGGGTAGGAAAAAAAGTCTCCTCTCTTTTCAGACTATTTTGGTTAATTTGTGATGACGTAAGCAACGCGGGCGGCTATGAAAGAAACGTCAGCGCCCTCGAAAGGTTTGAGGTACTAATAAGACTGTAGAAGCAACTTAGCGTCACTCAAGCACGCACGTAAACACGAGGCGCGTCCGCTCCCGGGTCGAAAATAGTTCCGTCTTGATTCATACGACTTGTTTTATTTGTTCTGGCGTAAGCAACGTTAAACATGGAACTTTTACTAATGCTAGATTCTCAGTAGATACAAATACGGTACAACTTTATTGTCTCTGTGTAGAGAAATTTGCCTTCTGGATCGTCATTTACATCAAACATTCAATACATTTTACAATAAAACATCAACAGTTCATTAAAACCCGCGGCTAAAAACCTCTCAGATACGAAAGCGATATATAACAAGATGAGATTTAATTTCTGCGTCCTCGGTCCCCAGCGGGGGTGGGGGGGGGGGAGGGGGGTGGCGCATAGGGCTGCTGGTGCTTTGTTGCAGGGAACTGTTTTCATTCTTGTGCAGAAGTACTGAAGATGTCGACGTTGTTGTAGCGTTTCCTGGCCCCTGCTGAGCTCTGTGGGGTTGCTTTTAATTTTCCCGGCAAAAACCCCCAAGGCGAGTTAAAGTCCGAAAACGAACACAAGCACAGCAACAAAGACCTGAGTCGCCTACAGTAACTCTCACCTTGCATTCGAGTAAATACAAGGTACATAAACTCCACCAGAGGTACATCACCTTGCACGCGTGTAAATACAAGGTACATAAACTGCACCAGAGGTACATCACCTGCATGCGTGTAAATACAAGGTACATAAACTCCACCAGAGGTACATCACCTTGTACGCGTGTACATACAGGGTACATAAACTCCACCAGAGCTACATCACCTTACATGCGTGTACATATAGGGTACATAAACTCCACCAGAGGTACATCACCTTGCATGCGTGTACATATAGGGTACATAAACTCCACCAGAGCTACATCTTACAGTGACAAAATGAATGCATTCTGTAGGGTGAGAGGATTGCTTGTGTGACCGCATAAACATTTTTTTAATGTATTTATTATCATGGCACATGGGCAGCCACAAACCGTCTTCGGGGGATTTACCTTTATTTCTGGAGGGCGGATGCTGTTATGCAAGTAGCTCACCATGGCTGAAGATAGACCCGCACATAACTATGCAACACATGCCAACATTTTTAATGTAGACCCCACAATACTATGCAGCGCGTTACTCTTGGGAAAAAACATTATTTTTTTTTAATGTTTGCTTGAAAAAAAAGGGGGGTCTAAAAAACAAAAAAAAAAAAAAAAAAAAAAAAAAAAATGCCCACCACATTACACCCCTAAGGGAATTTCTGTTAATTTGTTCTGATAAAATCCATACCCTGGTTCACGACCAGAGCACGCATGCACTCGCCGGGGTGGAGGGTCTGAATGTCGTTAACAGCGAGAAAATTGATTCGTGAAGGCAGCTCCTTTTTCTGGATATTTCTTTCCATTCGATTTCCTTTTCATTGTCGTTTTGTGTTGAGAGGGACGACACTGTTACATCGGTAAGACCCTCGCGCTACACAAAGACTTCTTTGCTTACTCCCTCGCGCTACACAAAGACTTCTTTGCTTACTCCCTCGGGGCAGACTTGTAGCCTACTGCAAAGTGATGTGAGCGCGACACAGCGTACTAATGGCCTTTTTTCAACAACACCGGGTTGTGAGCCGGTTTGGCCTGGCGGTAAGGCATTAGGTTGGTAAGCGGAAGGACCTCGGTTCGATGCCGCTTCGGCTCTCCTTTCTCTTCAAAAAGGTTGTGGTGTTTTGTGGACACTGTCCTGTGACTTTGTCCATCACTTCCTACTGAAACATTAAAATGGCTCTCGCCGCTGCCCACCTTAATGCAGAAATCATTCTGGTGGTGACAGTGTAGCGATAGGTGTATAATCTCCCTCTCCCCCCACCTCCATACCCCCTTCCCCCCCTTCTCCCCGTCCCTAATAAGCCTTATGGTTTCTGTGGACGTTAAGCACCATGTTTACTTACTAACACCGGGTTATGCATCCTCTCTCTCTCTCTCTTTCTGTTTTTGTGTCTTGTCCCCCCCTCTCGCTTAGTAAAGCCTAGTTGTTAGATATGTTTCAGGCTTTTTGTTGCTTTGTTTGTTCCCCCTACCCCACTTTTTCGCCCTAAACTTATATGAACTAATATCCTGTACAGTTTTGATGTATACCTGAGTTTCGGCGTATCTGAAATACATGTGTATAATTATGTAGTATTAGTAGAATTACTCCCTCATGGGCGAGGGCTGTATGTAAAAAGACCCTGTGTCTACTCCACCACCCTCGTAAAATAGAAGACTCTGTGTCTACTCCACCACCCTTGTAAAATAGAAGACTCTGTGTCTACTCCACTACCCTCGTAAAATAAAGTATTCATTCTCTCTCTCTCTCTCTCTCTCTCTCCTCTCTCTTTCTCTCTCGTCTTCTCTCTCCTCCTCCCTCTCTTCTCACACCCATGTCTTCCCCCCCTCCCTCTTTCTCAAACACACAAACACGCACGCACGCACGCACGGACGCACACGCACACACACAAACAACCACACACACACACACACACACACACACACACACACACACACACACACGTACCCATTATCCCATCTCCCCCGCCCCTTACACTCGAACCAGACAAATACCTTATCCCAAAATAACAACAACACATCACACACACACACACAAACGCGCGCGCGCGCATACACACCCCCTGACCCTCTCCCCGCTTAGTGTGTCTGTCTCTCTCTGTCTCGTAGTCTCTGTCTCCGTATTTTTTTCTGCATCGTTGTCTCCTCCCCCCCCCCCCCCCACCCCCCCATCCCCCCACTCCTCTCTTCCCGCCCTCCCCTGCTTAATACCACAAGTGAAATGCACGAGAACCCATTGGCGTCAGACGCACGTCATAGCAATGATGGCATATTTTGTCATTGTCACTTCGTCGCTGTAATTGTCTCTTCTTCGCTTTAATTATTGCTGCGTCATTTAAATTATCGTCATCACGCCATCAAGTGTTGTAATTAATCCCGCCGCCCCCCCCCGCCCCCCTTTTTTAGTTTTTTGTTTTTGCGCCACGCACATGCACGGGAGTACATTCGGAACATTTAAATGCATAGTTGTGTCAAAGGGATATCTTTAGAATGATTAATACTGTAGCATCTGGACATGGTCGCTGCTGATCACTGTAGTAATGATATTGACAGCAATGTATTGATTTGTTTTCCACGCATGGTTCCACTTTCAGTGTCTTACCCATGATACGACGTCAGAAAGGACGTCATCACAAGGGTGTCTGAGTGACGATTATTAATGACAAAACAAGAATGACTGCTAGCGTTCTAAAACAAGATCCAAACACATAAAAGGTTAAATCAAAATAGCGCTGTTTATTAGGACAAAACACAACATGTGAATTTTCGGCGTAATCTCTTTTATCAAGCTACAAAACGACACTTAAACAACGATTAAATGGTGAAAAACGACGAAAAATGAGATGGAGAGCTAATCCACTTTTTTTAACTTTTTTTATTTTTTTTATTCCGCTATGTCCAATTCGCATGTTGCGTTTTGTCCTAATAAATAGCGTTATTTTGAACCTTTTATGTGTTTGGATCTTGACAAGGCAAATGATTTTGGCGCAAGCGAATTGACGTAAAACTCGTCGGTTCCCATCCCATCTACAGTTTGTTAAAGTTCGTCCCACTCCGTCATCTAGTAAAAAATCACTTATTTTTCCGGCACTGGTGTCACAGCAGCTGCAACAGTTTGAGAAATGAGCTTTATAGAATCCCCAGGTGATCGTGGCAACTGCGGCACTACAAAATAACCCGTTTTTTTGGCTTTTATTCTTCATCACTGCCTGCGTTTCGATTTCTTCACAAACACACAGCGGGTTGGCTGGGAATTAAGCGAGAGGTGTTGCATATTATAGTTATAGGAAAAGGCGGAAACGACGACCATCTGCTCACTTCTTTGAAGCTACTCAGTGACACAAGCAGAAAGCTGTGTGTGTGTGCGTGTGTGTGTGTGTGTGTGTGTGTGTGTGTGTGTGTGTGTGTGTGTATGTGTGTGGTGTGTGTGTGTGTGTGTGTGTGTGTGTGTGTGTGTTTCTCCGTGTGTGAGTGTGTATGTGTCAGTGTGGTCCCATGTGTCTTTGTGTGTGTGTGTGTGTGTGTGTGTGTGTGTGTGTGCGTGCGTGCGTGCGTGCGTGCGTGCATGCGTGCGTTCGTGCGCGTGTGTGTGTGTGCGCGCGTGCGTGCGCAGTTGTGGTGTGTCTGTGTCTGTGTCTGTGTCTGTGTGTGCACGAGCTACCTCGAACATTTAGCCTGATTTCTGCTTTTGGTTACAAGATAGGTAAGACGGAAATCCTAACACGCCAGAAGACCCACATACTGGAGAACCCATGCGTATTTCCTGTATTGTGTTACTTGCTTCACAACACACTTTATTGCTCTGTGCTCACTTAGCTAAGATCTGAGACAGATCTGTTAGATATGTTCGCTGAGGACAGCAGCCATTACTACCTGTGTGGAAGATAATTATGTTTGTCTTCCTGAAGGAGACATGTGTCTTCCACCAGCAATTTAAAAAAATAAAAAATGTTTTAATTTTTATTTAAGCTGTTGTTCGAGGCCTCTGCTTCTTTGGTGTCTCTTTGATCGCTCAAATACAGTTTTCTGAGTGTGATTTAAAGTAATGGTTGTTCGTACTGGGGTGACCCTATGTGGTTGATGAAACGTTAAAATCCAAGTAAGTAACTAATATCATTAATATTTTGTTAATTGCTGTATGAGTGGACGAGCGGAAACTGGTGTGCGCATGTCATTGTGTGTGTGTGGTGTGTGTGTGTGTGTGTGTGTGTTGTTCGATAGGCGATAATGGTAATTAAAGCTACAATAATTAAGGTTTTGTTTGCTGAAATGTATGTTAATGTGGCTTTTGTGATATGATGTTTGTACAGCGCAGTGAGTTTAACTCTGGTTAAGGAATAGCGCTTTATAAGAATTATTTATTATTATTATTATTATTATTTAACTACTTTCATATTGCTTTTCGTGTTTGCGGTTGATCGCACACATAGTGGACGGCGAGACAAGAGCAACGGGTATGAGACACGTACGTTACTCAGGAAATGTCCACATCTTATTCTGGCGTAAGTTCTTTAGTTCACTTCGCACGAGAGAGCAGTAGTATATAAGTTGGAAATGCTTCCCGTCACGTTCTCATAGTTCAGGAGCTGTATGAGAGTCGAGGTGGCCGTCCTGAGCTGTCCGTCCTAACGAGCGTTCTGGTTTCCGTGGACGTAAAGAATTATTGCACCGTGCTTCGGCATTGGTCACAACTTGTCCCTAATATGTCAACTGACATATGAGGACATTAAGCATCACTTCATCATCATCATCATCATCATCATCACCGTCACGTTCATAGTTCAGGAGCCGCTGTGTGAGAGTCGAGGTGGCCGTCCTGGGCTGTCCGTCCTAACGAGCCTTCTGGTTTCCGTGGACGTAAAACTATATTGTACCATGCTTCGGCATTGGTCTCAGCTTGTCCCTAATATGTCAACCGACATCTGAGGACATTAAGCAACACTACCTACCTACCTACCGTCACACTGGTGAGCCGGTTTGGCCCAGCGGTAAGGCGTTAGGCTGGTAAGCAGAAGGACTTCGGTTCGAATCTGCTTCGGCTCTCCTTTCTCTTCAAAAGTTGTGGTCTGTGGACACTGTCTTGTGACTTTGTCCCTCACAATTATGAAACATTAAAATAGCTCTCATCGTTGCCCATCTTAATGCAGAAGTCATTCTGGTGGTGACAGCCGCGTAGCGAGAGGTATATAATCTCCCTCTTCCCCCATCTCCATACCCCTCCCCCTCCCCCCCCTTCTCCCCGTCCCTAATAAGCCTCATGGTTTCCGTGGACGTTAAGCACAATGTTTACTTATTTACGTCACGTTGTGGAAAATACCCGAGAGACGGGGAAGGGTGCATGGGGTTTTCTCGAGCAGCTCATTTTGATCTGGAGGCGAATACATCTTTCTAATGGGTAGACAGGATGGCGTATGCTTAATTTGTATTGCTGCTAACGGGAGGTCTGACAAGAAATGTGAAAGGGATTTCCTTTCTCAAGAGAAAAATGTCCCAAACGAAAAGCAAAGACGGACGGACGGAGTCATCTAGACTTAAATCAGAGACAGCAAACTAAGCAACACAAAGGTGCAAAAAGCAAACACTGACGGAAGCATCGAGATTTAAGACGGCGAAAGAAACAACACAGAAGTGCAAAAAGAAAAGATAGACGGGAGCATGTGGATTTAAGACAGAGATGGCAAAATAAACAACACAAAAGTGCAACCGGTACGCCTCCAGGAATGCTTTCACTCAGACCACCCAGACACGCAACAGTACAATTAATTCATCTCTTCCCCCCCCCCCCCCGAGTTTTACCAGCCCATGACACATCTCCCCCCCCCCCCCCCCCCCCGAGTTTTACCAGCCCATGACACCTCTTCCCCCCCCCCCTCCCCCAACTCCCCGTGATGAATGACTCTCTGAAGGGAACCAGGGGGAAGAACTGTCACAAATAATCCTTCCCGTGATCCGCCAGCGCTGCTGCTTACATCTCTGTCTCAGTTCAGTTCAGTTCAAGGTGGTTTCTCTGCGCTCGGAAAAGCCCATATGCGCTCCACCCCGTCTCTCATTAGTTTCCCCACCGTTGCCTTTGAAGGGAACCAGCAGGAAGAACTGTCAGAGATAATCCTCCCTATGAATCTCTGCTGCTTACAGCTCTGTCTCAGTTCAATTAAGTTCAAGATGGTTTGTGTACGCTTGGAAAAGCCCATATGCGCTCCGCCCCGTCTCTCAGACGTTTCCCCGGTTTCCCCTTTGAAACGGTTCACCTCTGCCTCGGGGTCGATTTACTTCTGACGGGAAGCAGGCGTGCTAGCTTGCCCCGTACGCAGTCCGTTGCGAAAGGAGATCTGTAATGGTTCTTGCTCGGCACAATCGATGCGGGTGACATGCATGTTTTCCGTTTTACAGGACAGAGAAAATCACATCATCCTGCGTTGTCTTAGGCGAGGTAGCTTACGTGCGTGTTGTCCGGGTCCCGTCCTCCGCGCATCAAGCACTGTCTTTGAGACACGTAATCAGGACAGTGTGCGATAACGTAATTGTCTGTGCAGGACCGGGCCAGGGCTTACTTTATGGAATTCTACATCGTTCGTTGCCTGCTCTCTTCTTCTTGCTTGCTGTAGCCTGTCCACACAGCCAACAGACTCTGCTAAGCACGTCTGTGGGTGATTTGCTTGAAGAACATGCAGAAACGTGTAGTACGTGCGAATTAGCAGTGATACTGGCCGTTAGTGTGCAGGGGGCCATTCATTTTCCTGAGCTTTTTTTTTCTTTTTCTTTTTATCTTTTTCTTTTTTTTATCTTTTTTTTTTTAGCATTGTCCATGCAGCACAAGAGAGGATGTAGGGCCGCCTTGCTGTCCGCCCGTCTCTCTGTCTTCCATTTGTAGTATCCATCTTTGTCTCACTGTCTCTGTCTCTCTGTCTCTGTCTTTGTCTGTCTCTGTCTCTTTGCCTGTCTGCCTTTTGATTATCTTTAAGATGCAATTTTTTTATTTTTTTTTCTACTACCTGTTAGTAGCTAGCTTAGCAAGGACTAGTTGTTAGTTTTTTGACTGAACCTAAATTACAGTCCTTGTAAAATACAGTTTTTCATTTCGAGTTCGAGTTCTCCGCCTCAGTGTGGAGGTTTGTTTTGATTTGCCCTTCTTCTTTCTTTTTCTTCTTCAGTATGTCCTGTATAGGCGAGCTTTTGAGACAGCATTATCCTTTAACTTTTATTGTTTGCATTCCGGCAATACCACTATACGTTGCATAGAATTAGATGGATGTGTGTGTGCGTGCGTGCGTGCGTGGTGTGTGTGTGTGTGTGTGTGTGTGTGTGTGTGTGTGTGTGTGCGCGCGCGTTTCATGGTGTGTGTTTGTGTGTGTATGTGTGTGTGTGTGTGCGCTGCGTGTGTTGTGCGTGTGTTATGTTGTGGCGCGCTGTGTGTGTGCTGTGTTGTGTGTGTGGTGTGGTGTGTGGTGTGTGTGTGTGTGTGTGTGTGTGTGCGTGTGTGTGTGTGTGCGTGTGTGGTGTGTGTTGTGTGTGTGTGTGTGTGTGTGTGTGTGTGTGTGTGTGTGTGTGTGTGGTGTGTGTGCATGTGTGTGTGTGTTGTGTGTGTGTGTGCTGTGTGCTGTGTGTGTGTGTGTGTGTGTGTGTGTGTGTGTGTGCGTGCGTGTGTGTGTGTGTGCGCGTGCGTGCGTGCGTGCGTGCGTGTGTGTGTGTGTGTGTGTGTGAATCGTTGGGCCACACCGTGTCCTCGGTTTTGCTTTACTGAATCCGTCACACGAAAATTAGAAATCACCGCGTAAGTTCAAAGACGACAAACTGCGAATGTCCAGCGCGTTTTGCAATTACGGAGGCAAGCAATACAAACACCGTGTATGTCAGATCCACGAAGTGACATGGATAGCTAAACAGAATTAGATGACACATTGATGTCTAGCTACGTCAGCTAGAATAAATAAATGATGATACTGGTGGCCCGACAAACAACCCCCACCCACGCACCAGACCCCACCCCACCCCTCCCCAGAGAGAGAGAGAGAGAGAGATGATACCAGTTGCCCAAACGAACAAAAGTTTAAAAATAGAAGCTGGGAGAGATTTGCGAGGTGGGCGGTGGGAGTTGTCTGTGGGTGGAATTAACCCGCGGAAAGCTTGGCGAGTTTGGGGAAACACAAGCAGCGGCCAAGGGGCGAAATCCTATTAGAGTTGCTCCCCCTGCGGAAGGTGACACGGCTCAGTCCCAGGAGTCCTGTCCATCAATCCGCGAGCTATCGGCGAGTTTCTGTCTGTAGCAACTGACAGCGGAAATTTGGCAGTGAATTCTGTCTCCTGTGGCTAGCCGTACTGCTGACCTGGTGCCCCTGCGTCGTTCGTCTTTGTCCGCGCTCCGATTATGATAGACGAAGTGTGCCATAATTACTGTTCGTCGTGGGTGTGAACTACTCCAGATGTCCAAGCTCTGCTGCCTGTGTTTACTGTTTGGATCGACCAGTGACCGAAATGTGTTGTCATTCTGTTGGCTGCTTGGCGTGTTGAGACATTGAACATTTTCCCGCATTGTACAACGATTATGAAACAGTGCAATACAATGCAATGCAACGTAGAGAGCAGGGATAGTTAAGTGGTTACAGCATCGGACTCGTGATTGAAAGGTCTTGGGTTCGAGTCTCGGTAGGAGCGACGGGAGAATTCTCTTCTCCAGGGTCACCTTTCTGTACTGACTCTTATTTCGGAATCCGTTCCACTCCCGTGTGACCGCAGTAGCACGTAAAAGACCCCGGTCGTTCTGTCAGAAGTGCAGGTGGCAGGTTACAGCTAAAGGCGCATGCACCCTACGTATGTGGCTTTCCATGAAGTGGCGTGTCATGGTGCATGGGTGTATGGTGTACACAGAACGCACCGAGACGGCAGCAGTTTCATGTGGCACCAGCCATGTAACAACCAAACAGCGCTGTAAGTCCCCAACTTCGGTGGGTATTCAAAAACGCGCAGTTAAAAGACAGTCTCATTCAGAATCACATGCGAGCGCAGTGATTCTGCTGGAGGGCGGAGAATAGGGCTGTATAAAAGCGATCAACAACAACAACAGTGTGGGGAGATTCAGTTGGGGAGATTCAGTTGGTAGCAGGAGACACAACGAAACATAAAACTTGCCCCACACGTTAAAGAGTATTATTTTTATGATACAGCGTTCTGTGCCACAAGCACAGCAAAAGTGAGCAGTAACCCTGCGTAACCTGGACTGTCGAGAGTTAAATAATCGTGCAATGTATATTCATCGAGCTGACAGTCTGTCTGTCAACCACTAGACCGTAACGGCTACTGGACCGGAACAGGCTGTGCCACTTGATCAATAATTATGTGCACGACAAGATTTGCGTCAATGCGTCATCATTGCTTTGCGGGAAACTTCGGTCGCCTTTTGGGTAAGACTACAGCAGCCACAAGAGCGGCGCTACCCATTCCTACCAGTGTGTGCAGTGTTTTCCTGTGTCCAGACAATGGTATGGCTGCCAGTGTACGGAATTGTTAAAGAGCATACAGATGCCAATGCATGGGATGGCTGTAAGGACAGTGTAAGAGAGTCTGCACAGAAAGTTGACTTTAGGAGAAAAATCACTTGACTCACAGGGGACTCGAACCCGCGTCAGTATTTATGCCTGGCTTTTCAATCAGACGCTGTACCAGCTGAGCTGCCCGGCCCCTCGTTTCAATATTCCAGTTTGAAACTGAATGACTGCGATAACGTGTATACTCGTCAGTTTTCATTTGTTGTTCACCTCCCCCGCCCTGATATAACCGTACAGGTTGACTGGGCGTAAAACACCAAGTTACTTACTGACTCCACTGCTAAGGAGGCCGGTGAACATCAGCTAGATTGGCTGACCTATTGGCCATTGGTTTGGTTGATTAAACGTGTTTAACGCCGAGTTGTCACCGAAGAGGTCCTGGCGGGGACCGAGATCCCAGGAGGTGGGGGAAGAGGGAGACTATACCTAACGCTGCACTGTCACCACCAGAATGACTCCTGCATTAGATGGGCAGCGATGAGAGCCATTTTAATGCTTCATTAATTTGATTATTGTGAGGGACACAGTCACAAGACAGTGTCCACAGACCACAACTTTTGAAGAGAGAGGAGAGCCGAAGTGTAATCGAACCGAGGTCCTTCTTCTTCCCAGCGTAATGCCTTACCGCTAGGCCAAACCGGCCCATTGCTACTTGGGCGTGGTAGCCAGTGACCTGTGTATAGGTACTTAGGTGTAGTAGTCTGCGAATATTTTGTAGATGATGATGCTGATGATTGCTTTTATACAACGCTATTTTCCGCTCTCGAGCTCTCACTGCGCTCGCATGTGGTTCTGCATGAGTGACTAGCTTTTTTATAGCGCGTTTTTGAATATCCACCGAAGTGGTGTACTTACACGCTGATGCCCGAATATGACTTGTTCTTGGATTTGAACGTCCAGTCAACAGCAGAGGGTCCCCTCAGGAACTGCTGTCTGTTAATATTGTGTGGATGCCAAAGTATGGTCGTCTATGAATGTCGTCTTCATGCTAGTGTGTTCCGATTTGTGACTGCTATCAGTGTACTTTACAAAGGATAGTCGAAGAAAGGAATCGGCTCACATGCGTCTCCCTGTCTCCACAGACTACAACAACACGCCCTTGTGCCTTTTAGAGCGAGTAGGTCCAGAGTAACAGTGTCTACAATAGTGTCAACACCGAGATGCTGCTAAACCGCCAAAGTATTTCGAACTGAATTTTGAATTTGAATTTGAATTCGTTCTGTCCGTTGTTTTCCTTGGCATTCGTCCTGAGATGACTGCGCTGTTGTTGGGAGGTTGGCATCCAATTACTTACTAACGAACCCTTTGGCAATGCCTTGAGATGGCTACCATTATGCGGCTGTCAGATGTCGGGGATGGATGTGGAAGCAGTCGCCAAGGACATCACACCATCGATCGCCTGGAGGAGAGAGGCGTGGGAAGAGGAAGCGCTGGACGATCTTCCTTGAAAGGGCGAGAGAGGGCCGTGGTCAGTCAGACGAACATTGGAACTGTTTCAGAGGCGATGTTGGGGAAACGTATCAAAGACGGTGTGGAGTGCATACAGGCTTTTTCGAGCGTATAGATAGTGTCTTGAACTGAACTGTCATGACTTTAAAACCCGGTAACTAACTAGCGAATGCCTGTGCTTTGTCCTGTGGTGATTCCCCCCCCCCCCCGCCCCCCGCCCCTCGTGTGTGTGTGTGTGTGTGTGTGTGTGTGTGTGTGTGTGTGTGTGTGTGTGTGTGTGAGAGAGAGAGAGAGAGAGAGAGAGAGAGAGAGAGAGATTAAAATCCAATAACTATCGAACGAACGTCTGTGCTTTGTCCTGTGGTGATTCTGTCTCTCCCTCTCCCTCCCTCCCCCTCGGTGTGTGTGTGTGTGTGTGTGTGTGTGTGTGTGTGTGTGTGTGTGTGTGTGTGTGTGTGGTGAGTGAGAGAGAGAGAGAGAGAGAGAGAGAGAGAGAGAGAGAGAGAGAGAGAGAGAGATTAAAATCCAATAACTATCGAGCGAACGCCTGTGCTTTTTCCAGGGATGATAGTGATATTGTCCTGACTTTAAAATCCAATAGCTAACTATAATAAAATTAGAGCGAACGCCTTGTCTTTGTTCTGAGGTGACTATGAGGTTGCCAGGGCGTTAGAATCCAATTAATAACTCCTCCGCATAGCCATTTTGCGAATGATATCAGTGCAATACCCTAATATCAATACCCAGTTTCTGCTACAGTCATTGTGTGTGTGCTTCCATACAATACCTTATGTAAATTGTTTTGGTAGGTGCTCTGCATGTGTATAGAATATTGTATCTAGGTTAATGTGTATCGTGTGAAGCGCTCAGGGCGTTGATGAGCGCATGATAAATGCACATTATTATTATTACGGATGAACTGCCTGCCATCCCTGTGAAGTCCAGTCTCTCAGGCTGACCGGCCACTGACCATGTATCCATGAGGCATGGTTTACAGGACTGCGCGTGCTGTGGCTCGTGAGTGCCGTACACTACACTACGCTCACGGAAGAACTGTTAATCAATGCAAATACCGCGAGAAAGAATAACTGCTGATTACAGCTGCTGTGGACCGATAAGGAGCCCACCAATTGTTCATTGTGCGCAGGTGATTAGTCTTATTGTGCTCAGGTAATTAGTCGTGCTGTCGGCGCGTTGCGGTGAATTGTAAAAGATGCCGTCACCTGCTGTTCATTGAAGAAAGACGGGTATGCAATGATTCTGTTGGCGGTGTAAAAACGCTGAAATGGGACCGTAGCAGACGGAAAAGTAAAGAGGGAGGAGAGGAGGGAAGAGTGAAAGGTGCCTTCACCTGCAGTTCACTGCAGAACGATGGGTTGCGTCGTGATTCTGTTGGTGGAAAAAGAAAAAAAAAAGGTCGCTCAATTCACACTCTTCCCTCGTCTCCTCAACGAAAGAAAAAAGAAGAAAAAAGAAAAAGGAAAAAAAAGAAGAGAGAAAACAAAACAAAAAACACACACGCTCGGTCTTGATTTGTTGTTGTTGATTTTTTACTGTAAGCCTAGTTTATTCTTCTTTGATTGATTGATTCTCGCTTTATATAGCTTATTCTCCGCTCTCTTGAGCAGACTGACTGCGCTCGCATGTAATTCTGCATGAGTGACTAGCTTTTTATAGCGCGTTTTTTGTTTGTTTTGTTTTTTTCGTTGAAGGACTGTGCAACATGTGAAGTAGTCGACTGGAACAGTCTGTTGGTCATTTTGTTGCCTGTAGTAGACATTCACTTGCGCCGAGACGGCAGCATTTCAGGTGGCACCAGCCATGCAGCAACCAAAGAGCGCTATCAGTACACCACTTCCGCGGATATTAATAATACGTGCTACAAAAAGGATAAAGTCGCTCATTCAGAACCACATGCGGCATGTGCGCAGTGAGTCTGCTCGAGAGCAGAGAACAGCGCTGTATAAAAGCGATGAATAATAAGTCAATATACCACGTGCCTGGTGAAGCTGGCGACGGTCGCTTTAAGGCGCATGTTAAAACGGACAGCCAGCGGCAGCTGAGCGGGGCCGGGCGTACCTTCAGTCAGGTCGATCACGGCGTCCTCTTCTTTTGTTGAGCGGTCTGATTGTCGACGACGTGTTGGCTAGGTACAGTCAGGTGGCTGGAATGAAACAGTTTTTTTCTGTGTGTGTGTGTGTGTGTGTGGTGTGTGTGTGTGTGTGTGTTTGTGCGTGCGTGTGTGTGTGTGTGTCTTTGTCTGTTTGCCTCGATATAACCGTCATGTTTGTCTGAGCGCTAAAAAAAATATTTAAAAAAGCAGAAGAAGAAAAAAGTTACATTTCCTCTCTCTGTGTCTCTCTCTCTCTCTCTGCGTCTCTGTCTCTGTTTCTTTCTCTCTCTGTCTCTCTCTGTCTCTGTCTGTCTGTCTCTCTCTCTCTCTCTCTCTCTCTCTCTCTCTCTTCTCTCTCTCTCTCTCTCTCTCTCTCTCTCTTGATCGCCTACTAATTTCTAGTGGCTAGGCAGGCTTTGTGTTGTGTCACCGGGAAAATATATTTGTGCTCGTGTTTTTCTCCTTTTATGAATGCTAGAGATCTGACGGCCAGAGATCACTCTCTCACAGTTTGTGTTTTGTTTTTGTTATTGTTCCAGAAAGGAACTGGACTCCAAAACCCGTGCGGACAACGTAACTGACCAAGCAGAACGTCGCCATCGCCAGCAGCAGCACCACCATCAACTTTGACTTCGTCGCCAACGAGAACAGCGACATGAACGGAAACAAGAACAAAAAACACAACAGCAATTCCAGAGCAGCAATGCTTACTGTTACTGCTACTACGACTTTAGAGTACAACATCCTTTCAGACGGACCAGTCCGGCAGTGACCTCCCCTGATACGATACTTCCGGTCGGTTGATTCACACAAAATGGCGGCGTTCCACTCCCCAGAAACGACAGTTTCTTATAACGAGATATCTACGATGTCCGACCTGACGACACTCTTTTCTTCCCAGACGTCTGTTTCATCAGACATGATGTCCACAATGTCCAACGTCACCAGGGCGTCACCAGTGTGTCAAATGACGTCACTAGACAGAAACGTCACAGGAGCGGGTACACCCACAGGCGCCAGCATAGTGTCTCCTATCGTCATGTTTCTGGCAGGTAGGTTATTTCTTCATGTATTAAAGTTTGGTTAATTTGTCCTCATGTGGTGCATTCTCTTTGCGGAATATGTTTATGATGTAGACTTTAAAGGAACTAGTATTCTGGGTAAAAAATAAAAAAATAAAAAGAAGAAACAAGGAAGAAATAACTTTTCTTGCATGTTGTCATATTGGTCGGTCATTATTTGTCTGTCGCATTTTATCCTTTTCTTTTCATCTGCCGGCTAGTCTCCCCCCCCCCCCCCCCCCCCCCCCCCACCCCACGCAACAAAAAAAAAGAAGAAGAAGAAGAAGAAAAGACGAGAAAAAAAGAAAGAAGACCGGCTGTAGAGAGGTGAAATAGCTTATGATTAACCGAAGAGATCATTCCTTTTCTACAACGCTGTTTCCCCATCATAAGTTCAATCAAAAATTCAATCCACAGAGATAAAGGCACTACAGAACACGACGGCTTATCAGAACTGAGAGCTTCTGGTGTTCTAGCGCTATTTGTGGAAAGGAATTGTTTTCTAACCCCACATTGGTGACATCAGACCAAAACGCTGTAAAGAAAGACTTTATAGTCACATTTGACAAGAGCGCAGTAGGTTTTCTCGAGAGCGGAGAATAGCGCTAGATAAAAGCGATCAACAACAAAGATCTCTCTCTCTCTCTCTCTCTCTCTCTCTCTCTCTCTCTCTCTCTCTCTCTCTCTCTCTCTCTTCTTCTCATCACACACACACCACCACACACGCACGCACGCACGCACGCACGCACGCACGCATGCATGCATGCACTCACGCACGCACGCACTCACACAAATAATACACTGAACAACAACAACAACATCAAAACTCCGTGAGTCTTGTCCTCTGCCTCTTTATAACATAAGTCGGCTTTAGGGTCAGTGATGCTTCCTTGATTCGGGTCCACCTGAAAGATGTAAATTTATGTTCCGGAAACTGCTTAACCGTTGAAGGAGTCGAGACTTTTTAGCTGCCCCTTTCCAGCAGAAAAGCCAGCGGAATACTTCAGTATGGAAATGCGTGCCAAGAGACGATGAATTTGCGTCCTGATGAACTCAGTTTGTTTTCCTATGGGGTTCGGCACCACGGAGAAATCCGCTCAGTGCTACGGGCCGACAGCGAGCCTCTTTGGCAGTGACAGACATTTCTGGTGCTTTGCCCGGGCAGCCTGTCTTCCTGCTAGCCTGATGCCGGATCACACCCTCTTCAGACAATGACGTGACTGTCAGCTTTTCCTTCAAACGTTCCTTGAAAACCTCTCAGAAACCTTTGTTCCCCCCCCCCCCCCCCCGTTGCGTGTGTGTGTGTGTGTGTGTGTGTGTAATGTGTGTGTGTGTGAGTGTGTGTGTGTGTGTGTGTGTGTGTGTGGTGCGGTGTGTGTGTGTGTGTTGTGTTGTGTGTGTGCGGTGTGTGTGTGTGTGTGGTGTGTGTGTGTGTATGTGTGTGTGTGTGTGTGCAGATGTGCATTTGAACTTTGTTGTCAATATCTATATATTTGAAGAATTTATAAGCGCTTAAAGCCAGTGCTGGTTAGGCACTGTAAATACCCATAATTATTATTATTAATGAATTTCTTTAAAGCCCCCCCCCCCCCCCCCCCCGGCTCAAAGCACAGAACAAACATAATGTACATCGACATGGAGAAAGTTATCCGCAATTTAACACTTAACACATAATGTACACATCAACAATGGTTCAGACATAACTATATGCAATGATTATTATTCAAGTATTTTTTGTATAGTGTAGTTCCCGCCAGCACTTCAAAGTGTTTTACAGTTTCCAATAAAAGAGGGCCATCGTCAATCAGACGAACAATGGAACCGATTCACAGGCAACGTTGGGGGAACTTAGGAGAGACGGGGTGGATCGCATATGGGCTTTACCGAGTCCATAGATACATACAAAGCAAATAACTGAGGGGACCACCCGGAAATGTTAACAGTTCAGGCAATACAAAACCTGCGCGATTTAAAGTGAAAATTACTTTCTGCGGTGTTGCGTGTTTTAGGGCAGATTGGCAACGTGTTGCTGAAGTTGCCAAAGACAGACTGTTCTGACGACGGCGTTGCGTGTTTCAGGGCAGATTTCTTGCTGGAGTTGTTGAAAACAGACTGAAGACGACGTTTTGTGTTTCAGGACTGGTCGTCAACGTGCTGCTGGAGTTGTTAAAAACAGACTGAAGACGACGTTCTATATTTCAGGGATCATCGGCAACGTGCTGCTGGAGTTGTTAAAAACAGACTGAAGACGACGTTCTATATTTCAGGGTCATCGGCAACGTGCTGCTGGAGTTGTTAAAAACAGACTGAAGACGACGTTCTATATTTCAGGGATCATCGGCAACGTGCTGCTGGAGTTGTTGAAAACGGACTGAAGACGACGTTCTATATTTCAGGGCTAATCGGCAACGTGCTGCTGGAGTTGTTGAAAACGGACTGAAGACGACGTTCTATATTTCAGGGATCATCGGCAACGTGCTGGCCCTGGTGGTGCTGCACAGGACGCGGACGGAGATCCGCAGCATGATGTTCTACACGCTGGTGGCCGCCCTCACCTGGAACGACCTGGTGGGTATCTGCCTGACCTCCCCGGTGCCCCTCGCCAGCTACATCAACGGGCGCCGGATGCCCGCCGTGGACAAGCTCTGCCGCTTCCACGCCTTCGTCATGGTCTGCTTCGGCCTGTCCACCCCGCTCATCGTCTGCACCATGGCCATCGAGCGGAGCCTGGCGCTGAAGTGCACCTACTTCTACTCCAAGCACTGCACGCCCAGCTCGGCCAGGGTGGTGGTCGTCGTCCTCTGGCTCTTCGTCCTGCTCTTCGGGGCCCTCCCGCTCTTCGGCCTGGGCTCCTACAGCCTGCAGTACCCCTGCACCTGGTGCTTCCTGGACTTCCGCTCCGCCCGCCCGCTGGACATGGCCTACGCCTACTCCTACGCGATCGTCAACCTGGTGGTGGTGGTGGTGATGATCTTCTGCAACGCCCTGGTGATGACCACGCTGTGCCGGGTGCGCAAGAGCCGCAGGAGGCTGTCCAACGCCAGCCTGAACAGCACGCTGCTGCACGTGGACGCCGTGGAGGAGAAGGCGAGGGTGCCGCAGCAGCAGGGCAGGCGGCGGCAGCACCGCGACGTGGAGCTGCAGATGATCTGGCTGGTGTGCGCCATCACCACCATCTTCTCCGTCTGCTGGGTGCCGCTGATGGTGGGGCTCTTCCTCCGCGCTCTGCTCTCTGTGTGTCTGTCTCCGTCTCTTTCTGGTTTTCTGTCTCTGTCTCTGTGTGTGTCTGTCTCCGTCTGTTTCTGTCTCTCTGTCTCGTGTGTGTCTGCTCCGTCTCTTCTGTTTCTGTCTCTCTGTCTCTGTGTGTGTCTGCTCCTCTCTTCTGGTTTCTGTCTCTCTGTCTCTGTGTGTGTCTGCCTCCGTCTCTTTCTGGTTTTCTGTCTCTCTTCTTTGTGTGTCTCTCTCCGTCTCTTTCTGTTTTCTGTCTCTCTTCTGTGTGTGTGTCTGCCTCCGTCTCTTTCTGTTTCTGTCTCTCTTCTCTGTGTGTCTCCTCCGTCTCTTTCTGTTTTCTGTCCTCTCTGTCTCTGTGTGTGTCTCCTCCGTCTCTTTCTGGTTTTCTGCTCTCTGTCTCTTTCTGGTTTTCTGTCTCTCTGTCTCTGTGTGTGTCTGCCTCCGTCTCTTTCTGGTTTTCTGTCTCTCTGTCTCTGTGTGTGTCTGCCTCCTCTCTTTCTGGTTTTCTGTCTCTCTGTCTCTGTGTGTGTCTGCCTCCGTCTCTTTCTGGTTTTCTGTCTCTCTGTCTCTGTGTGTGTCTGCCTCCGTCTCTTCTGGTTTTCTGTCTCTGTGTCTCTGTGTGTGTCTGCCTCCGTCTCTTTCTGGTTTTCTGTCTCTCTGTCTGTGTGTGTGTCTGCCTCCGTCTCTTTCTGGTTTTCTGTCTCTCTGTCTGTGTGTGTGTCTGCCTCCGTCTCTTTCTGGTTTTCTGTCTCTCTGTCTCTGTGTGTGTCTGCCTCCGTCTCTTTCTGTTTCTGTCTCTGTGTCTCTGTGTGTGTCTGCCTCCGTCTCTTTCTGGTTTTCTGTCTCTGTTTTGTGTCTGCCTCCGTCTCTTTCTGGTTTTCTGTCTCTCTGTCTCTGTGTGTGTCTGTCTCCGTCTCTTTCTGGTTTTCTGTCTCTCTGTCTCTGTGTGTGTCTCTGTCTCGCTCTGTCTCTCTGTGTGTCTCTGTCTCGCTCTGTCTCTGTCTCTCTCTGTGTCTCTGTCTGTCTGTCTGTCTGTCTGTCTGTCTGTCTGTCTCTCTCTCTCTCTCTCTCTCTCTCTCTCTCTCTCTCTCTCTCTCTCTCTCTCTCTCTCTCTCTCTCTCTCTCTCTCTCTAGATGGGATAGGGTGCGTAACCATGTGTGTGTGTGTATGTGAATGTGTGTGCGTGTCGGTTTGTCTGTGTGTGCTTTAATGAACGTAAACATGCAAGCATGCGTGTGATAGCCGTTAACGTTATAATTCACGCCACTCACCCCAATAACAGGCGTTGTTTCTCTCTCTCTTTCTCTCTCCCTCTGTGGGGTGGTTCCAGGCCTACATCCTGTTCTGCCTGCAGTCCCGCGAGAATCACGCCCCGGTCTTCGGCCTGGTGGCCGTGCGCCTGGCCAGCCTCAACCAGACCCTCAACCCCTGGATCTACGTCATCCTCCGCAAGTCCCTCCTCTCCCGCTTCCGGAGGGTGTGCTGCTCCTGCCTCCGGGACGCGGACCCGCCGCTGCCGCGCCGCAAGCCCCAGCAGTACCTCCCGGTCCGTCGCCAGCCGCCGGCGCAGGTCAAAGGTCGCCCGCATAATTACGTGCACGTGCGTCACCAGCTGTGCCCCAGCAGCCAGTTCGTGGGGCAGCACAGCGACGCGGCGTCCTTGTCGGAAGGTCACCGGAAGCAGCCCAAGGGCAGCGAGAACAGCAGCGGCAGCAGCAGCAGCAGGGGGAGGAAGAGCAAATGCGAGAAGGGCCGAGGCGAGAAGGGCACGGGCGGGAAGGGCACATGGAGCTCCGAGTCGCGCGCGGGGGACGAGAAGAGGCGCGCGCCCGGAAGCGCGAGCTGCTCGTGCAGCGCCTGCAGAGCTTTGCCGCGCGGGGGCGAGCCGGACGCCTGCTGCAGCGGCAGCCGTAGGTCCCTGTCGTGCTCCCATCCCTCCTGCTGCCGCGGCGGCGAGGAGCCCTGCGGCGCTCAGCAGGTCCCTGGTGCCTCCACAGTCAGCGGCGCGCCAGTGCGTGACGGAACCGCTCCCTCGTCCTCCTCCGCGTCCGAACCGACCCCCGCTCTCCTCCCCACAGCGGACGGCATCTACGTCGACCTGTTCCGGCAGCTGTCCGGCTCCGAGGTCTCGGATCGTCGCGGGGCGACCACCTGCCCGGACCGGAGCGACGTCAGCCAAACGACGACGTCGCCGTGCCGATCTGGAAGCCTCCGCGGCGGGGCGGCAGCCTCCGTCAACGTCAACAGCTCCACCAGCGAAGCCGACGACCACGGCTACGTGTCCAGGGTCAGCACGGAGTCGTCGCGGACGTCCACGCCGGAGAGTCACCGGTCGGGGCGCGGGAAGATGGGAGAGGACGGGGCCGCTGTCCTCAGCGTGCAGAGAGACGGGGGATGCTCTGAGGCTGCGGGCCGCAGATCAGCAACAGCAGCAGCAGCGGCGGAGGAGGAAGAAGGGGGAGGAGGAGGAAGAGGAGGAGGAGGGTGCACCTGTGGTTGCTGGCGGTTGCGAGGAAGCGATCCCGGAGCACAGAGCCCTCCGCCACGTGAAGCACAAAGGCTGCAGAGACGACAGCGAGGGTTTCAGCAGCGGTGTGTTCTTGGACTCCCAGGACGGCTCCGTCGATGTGTGCGCGGACTGTGACGGCGGAGACTGTGGCGAAGGGAAGGTGCGGGGGCGGGAGGGGGTGGGGGGTGGCGGAGGTGGGAGCTGCAGCCGCACGCTGTCCAATTCCAGCGCAGGCACCCACACCGAGTCCTCCTCGGGCCACGACCGGAGTGCAGCCTTCAGTAGACAGCTCAGTACCTCCAGCGCACAGAGGTCTGACAGCTGAGTACCTCCAGCGCACAGAGGTCTGACAGCTGAGTACCTCCGGCGCGCAGAAGTCTGACAGCTCAGTACCTCCAGCGCACAGAGGTCTGACAGCTGAGTACCTCCAGCGCACAGAGGTCTGACAGCTGAGTACCTCCAGCGCACAGAGGTCTGACAGCTGAGTACCTCCGGCGCGCAGAGTCTGACAGCTCAGTACCTCCGCGCACAGAGGTCTGACAGCTGAGTACCTACACAAGGCGACGCAGATCCAGCGCACAGAGGTTCGCTAGTACCTACGGCGCCGAGGCTAAGCGAGTACCTCCGTCGCACAGAGGTCTGACGGCTGAGTACCTCCAGCGCACAGAGGTCTGACGGCTGAGTACCTCCGGCGCACAGAGGTCTGACGGCTGAGTACCTCCGGCGCACAGAGGTCTGACAGATGAGTACCTCCAGCGCACAGATATCTGAGTAACTGCAGCGCTCAGAGGTCAAACTGCTGAGTACCTCCAGCGCACCTGAGTACCTCCAGCGCACAGAGGTCTGACAGCTGAGTACCTCAAGCGCACAGAGATCAGCAGACAGTTGAGTACCTCCAGTGGACATGCAGATATCAGCAGACTATGGAGTACCTCCATCGTGACACTGAGATCATCAGCCGACAGAGATCAGCACACGACGGAGTACCTCCATCGGCACACTGAGATCATCAGTAGGCACTGCAGTACCTCCAGCGGACAGAGATCAGCACACGACGGAGTACCTCCATCGGCACACTGAGATCATCAGTAGGCACTGCAGTACCTCCAGCGGACAGAGATCAGCACACGACGGAGTACCTCCATCGGCACACTGAGATCATCAGTAGGCTCTGCAGTACCTCCAGCGGACAGAGATCAGCACACGACGGAGTACCTCCATCGGCACACTGAGATCATCAGTAGGCACTGCAGTACCTACAGCGGACAGAAACCAGCAGATGATGGAGTACCTCCATCGTTACACTGAAATCAGTAGGCACTGGAGTACCTCCATCGTTACACTGAAATCAGTAGGCACTGGAGTACCTCCCTCGTTACACTGAAATCAGTAGGCACTGGCGTACCTCCATCGTTACAGTGAAATCAGTAGGCACTGGAGTACCTCCAGCGGACACAGACCAGCAGACAGTGGGGTTCTTCCACTGTGGCATCAAGACCACTAGTAGACAGCCGAGTACCTCCAGCGAACACAGATCAGTAGGCAATGGGTACTCCCAGTGTGAACCAGATCGGCAAGTAGTTGAGTACCTCCAGGACGACACCAAAAGATCATCAGTAGGCCGTCGGTCAGTACTTCTAGGGTACACTAGAATCATGTGATGAAGCTGGATGATACGTATACCTGTACAACATTGTTTGATCTCAGCGAAAGGGAAGTTTGCATGCTGTGTAATGTGCGAGTGAAGATGACGGTGGATTGTCTTCAATAGTAAATAGTGAGGAGATCATTTCCTTCACCACACCACAAGGTTCAGCACTGAGGCGCATTTAATTCATTTGGATATAAAATGGGGTTAAGACGCTTATCGTCTTTCTTTCTTTCTTCTTGCTGTACACTCCCTCTTCCTCCATCTCATCTTCTCTTTCTTCTTTTTTCCTCTTCTTCCCTCTTTTCTTCTTTTCCTTCCTTTTTCGCCTATTTCGTTCTTTTCTTCCTCCTCCTCTTCCTCTTTTTTTTCTTTTCTTTTTCATTTTTTTCCTCTTCCCTCTTCTTCTTCCTCCTTTTCCTTGTTTTTCTTCTTCTTTCACTTCCTCCTCTTCCTCGTTTCCTTCTTTTTCTTCGCCCTCCTGTGCTGTCGCTTCTTCTTGTGAGTTGGCATAAACTGTGATCTCATTAGCGTATTCACTTGATTGTTGACTTCCGTAACATCCCCGGACTCGCACACCAGTCGGCAAAGTTTGACTGCCATGTGTTACTCCGTAATCGCTGAGTACTTTGTGATCAGAGTTCACGAATTGTGTGAAAGTCGAGGTGGACGTCCTGGGTTCCCCGTCCCTAATGGTCCGTACGGTCTCTATGGACGTAAAGTAGCACTGAAAAACAAGAGTTCAGGAGCTGTGTGAAAGTCGAAGTGGACGTCCTGGGTTCCCCATCCCTAATAGCCCGTACGGTCTCAGCGGACGTAAAGCAACACTGAAATGAACAGCGGCCTTTTCAGAGCTCAGGAGCTGTGTGAATGTCGAGGTGGCCGTCCTGGGCTGCCCACCCTTGTCTGCATGGTTTTCCATTTTCTACATTTTTGACTCTTCCACGAGTTGTGTGTTATTCTAAAGTCTGTGACTGTGCCTCCAGCTGTCTGCGTGATATTCCATTCTGATCTAAGTGTGTGACTGTCCTCAGAACTGTCTCATGTTCTATACTGGGTCTTGTGATTGTAAAACAAGACTGATTTATTCATTCAAAGATTGTGGTCACATTTTGCTTTGAACGGCTTGGTATTCCATTCTCTAATCATGGGACTTTACGAGGTGTCTGGCATTTTATTTTCTGAGTACGAGCTGCTTGGTATAATTACAAGGTTCTGTTCAATGTTTCAGAGCTGTCTGGTATCCGTTTTCCAAGTATATGACTGTTTCGAGCTGCATGGTGTTCCGGTCTCGTAGTTCTTACTACAGTGCTGCGAACAATCTGATATTCGGTCCTCGAAGTTTGACAGTCTGCCGCAAACTGTTTGATATTCCCTACTGTTACTGTTCTCCGAGATGTTTAATATTTCCTTCTGATACTGTTCTAGGTGCTGTTTGATATTCCCTTCTGAGACTGTTCTACGAGATGTTTAATAATTCTTCTGAGACTGTTCTAGGTGCTGTTTGATATTCCCTTCTGATACTGTTCTAGGTGCTGTTTAATATTCCCTTCTGAGACTGTTCTACGAGATATTTGATATTCCCTTCTGAGACTGTTCTACGAGTTTTTTTTATATATATATATTTCCTTTTGTGACTGTTCTAGGAGATGTTTGATGTTTCCTTTTGAGACTGTTCTACGCGCTGTTTGACATTTCCTTCTGAGACTGTTCTACGAGTTTGTTTTTAATATTTCCTTTTGAGACTGTTCTAGGAGATGATTAATATTCCCTTCTGAAACTGTTCTACGAGATATTTGACATTTCCTACTGAGACTGTTCTACGAGATGTTTCACATTTCCTTCTGAGACTGTTCTACGACTGAGATGTTTCATATTCCCTTGTGAGATTGTTCTACAAGATGTTTCATATTTCCTTCTGAGACTGTTCTACGAGTTTTTTTACATATATTTCCTTCTGAGACTGTTCTACGAGCTATTTGATATTCCTTTCTAATTCTGTTTGCGAGCCGTTTCGTATTCCGCTCTATGACTGTTCTACGAGATGTGGCCATTGTAATACCATCGTTGATTATGAATCAAAACACACAAAGTGCTGCCTATGAACGCCTTTTAAAAGAACTCAAGACAGTTTGCGAAATTTCGGCACAGATGCCTTTCTCTGATGATTGTTTTTGCTGTTGCGTGTTGGGTCCGGAACTGCTTTTCGCTTGTGATTTTGTGAACTGTGTTTTAAACTGGTGTGAAAGAATTTGGAATGTTTGACTTGATTGGGTGACTGTGTGTCCTTGACGGGGGCTAAGGTCAAAACGGTGACTGAGTCCAACACGAGAAGAAAGAAAGAAAAAAGAAGGGGTAAGAATGAGAAAACAAATTTGTAGGTGTGTTGTCAACATAATGATTGGAGACGCACACTAGCCGATAGATAAATGGTGTTCACATTTTTTTAATTGTTCGTGTGACGTCTTTGTAATTCTGTCGATAACCTACTGCTGTAAATTTAATTTGACTGCTGTATTATGTGTGCGTGTGTGTGCGTGCGCGTGTGTGTGTGCGCGCGCGTATGTGTGTATGTGCGTGCGTGTAGTGTTGTGTGTGTGTATTTGTGTTTGCATGTCTGCGTGCGTGCGTGTTTGTGCTCCTGTGTGTGTGTGTGTGCGCGCGCGCGCGTGTGTATTGTATATGCTGTTTGGCTTTCTGTGGTTTAATCGATTCAGATTGCTTGTAATCACTGTTGATTTTCCGCTTGTGGTGTTCATTTTGATTTCAGTACAGCGCGCCGAGCTCTGATAAGAGAGGTTCGCGCTTTGCAAGTATTTCATTATTATTATTCCTTGCTTTCAAAAAGGTATCCTTGCCGAAAATTCTGGCTTTGTTTTATCATCTGTCCCATTCAAAGTTCGCCCTGATATAACCGCCATAGTTGACTGGGCGTAAAACACCAATTTCAGTACCCATTCAAAATCATTTAAACCCTGATGAATTACTTCTTGTGGTTTACTGTTTTCGAAATTGATACATACTAGTTAGAAATATGATCGCTTACTTAAAGTGAAAAAGGTGCTGTGAGTCAAATAGCTTAGGTTGCTTTGACTATGCAGAGACAGTCTTACTGCAAGTATTCAAACTAGGTAAAGTTCATAGTTCTCTTCATTTCTTTTTTTGTTTGTTTCTTACTGTTGTTGTTGTCGTTCTTCAATAGCAAAAGCAACAGTTTAATAGCAACAACATCAACAACAAAAATACAATATTGCGATAACGGTCACAGTAATAAATCACCTTTAACATAGTGTCAGACAAATCAAGCAAGGTCAGGCAAACCCTGATGAAAAAGACGTAAAACCCACATCAACATATGCGCGAGCACATACATACGGATGCACGCACGCACGCTCGCGCGCACGCACACAAACACACACACACACACTCGCGCACACATCATAGCAACTATTACAAGTGACATAATTATTAACTTTACCTAATCTATATTTCTAAGAACTTGTAATCATTAGCTGTAATTATAATTTCTCGTATTACTTCGTGACGAGCTCGGTGGGCTAAGGGAAACAACCCTTACTGTGTGAAGTGACGTGAACGAGAGAAGAGCGAGAAAATTGGAGGTGATAGAACTGCGGTGTGCACAGACTGGGTATAGCTATCTTCAGGCTCGAACTGTTTTGTTGTAACCTAGAGAGGGGATTTCAGTGGATGCTTATGTCAGTGTGAGCCAGCCTGGATTAAAAGAAGAAGAAGCTCCATGTACTTTTTACTGTATTGCCAGTTCGCGTAACAACTTATCGCAACGTGGGTTATTTCCCTTACGTCATTGCCCTCAATAAATGATATTTTGGTGTGGGCATGTTTGTGTGCGTTTAAAACTACGGGGTTTTGTTTGTCTCTGCATTTTGTGCTAATTGTATCGAGACGCTTATACGGTTGGTTTTAAGGTTGGTTTTAACGAGTCTACCGTAAGTGTAATAATACTGGAAATGTATTTATGCAACCCCCTCCCTCCCTCCTCTCCGCTGTTAATAGTCGGCGCAGAACACGCACGCACCACACACACACATACAGACGCGCCGACGCACACATGTACGTGACAGTTAAGACACAAACACGCAGATTGTACACACATTTCTTATGTAATTAGATTATTGGCCATTTGCCTTATGACAGATTGGTGTTTGTGTGTCATTGTGTGTGTGTGTGTGTGCGTGCGTGCGTGTGTGTTCCGGGATC
>JABMCL010001836.1:917500-925000 GCA_018857735.1 Alviniconcha marisindica | reverse complement strand
TGTTGTTGTTGTTGTTGTTTTTGTTGTGATTGTTTTGTTGTCGTCATTGTTTATTTTTCATTGTTGCTTTTTTGTTTGCTTTTCGTTGTTGTTTGTTTTGCTTTTGGTTTGGTGACCTTTATTCGGGCAAACATGTGTGGTAAAAAACAAACAAGGCAAACATACCCACCAAAAGCAGACAGGACACGTGTGTTTAAGGCAAACATACTCACCAAAAGAAGATATTTCCTTTCGTAAGTATATTTGCCTTGTTCTTTATCGCTTGCTCTTTCTCACCATCTGTCGTTCGCATTTTTCTTTCTAAAATGTGTGATTTAAAATAGTGTTTTTCGTCCTGAAATGCGAATGACCAGACGTTAAAATCCCAGAACGAACAAAACAAACAAGCAAACAAACAAACAACAACAAAACAAAAACAAAAAACAACAACAAAAATCCGAATTTACTAACCTAGTTAGTCACGTTGGCCATAGCAGGGCAAAGTAAAATTCCTCCAAGTACAATTAAAACAAGCAACTTGATTCGCAAATCACGAAATATGTCCCTTGTTGCCTGAAGAGGATAGGGCAAAAATTAAGTTGAATGTATGTGTACATTATTTTATAAAACAAATTCATGACTGTGTAAATTATTTTATGAAAAAAGAAAGAAAGAAGGTTTTGGAACAAGATCAAAACACAGTGTGCTGACACAGTGTTTTGATCTTGCTTCAGAACGCTGGCGGTCATTTTTTTTTTCTTCTCTTTTTTTCTCTCTTCTTCTTTCTTCTTTTTACAAATCGGATATGAATAACTTTTCGAGGCACGCAAATTTAAATTATGTAATATATAACTTAGATTGGCATTATAATTCTGACCTTTTAACAGACTTAAATGTAACTTCAATAGCTCCAGGTTCTTAACTGAATGGGCCTTTATTTCTGCGTCCGGGGTATCCTAATGCAGAATAATAGCCAACGCTACTTCCATTAAAAGTTTGACCGATAAGATGTTTCTCAGGATTGAAACATTGTTTAACGCTTAACTGTGTACTTTCGTATCGTATGTTTGTCTTTCTTTCTCAGAAGTGATATTATGCTGATCTTGAGATTATCAAAACGACATACAACGTAAGAAAACAACAAATTATGTATAAAAAGAACAACAGTAAAAGCAACCCCACCCCCCCCCCCCCCCCCCACACACACACACACACACACACACACACACGCACGCACGCACGCACGCACGCACACGCACGCACCACACACAACACACACACACACACACACACACACACACACACACACACACACACACACACCACCACCACCACCACCACCACCACCACCACCACCACCACCACCACCACCAAAAACAACAACAACAAAAACAGCAACAACAACAATAACAACTTAATTTGATAACTGCACTGGCAAACATTAAACCCCTTTTCTTCACTTTACTTGGAAAGATATTAAACATTGTTCAAGTTTTTTGTTTGTTTGTCACTTTTCAGTTTACGTGGATGTTAAACATTGTTTATCCCTTTACTTTGAGTGGATATTTAAGCACAGTTTTGTTTACACACGGACATGAAAGAGTGTTTAATCATTTACTTTTGAAAGGCGCGAAACCTCCTTTATCAACTTTATTTATGCAAGCGTGTAAGATTTAATGCATTGATTGGTGAGCTTTTATCAAGTCAGTTTACATTGGCACGAAACATTGTTTAACGATTTAGTTAAATGCATGAGTTGTTTCTTTAACGGTTTGCATCCACAGTCATGAAACAATGTCTAACGATTAAATTTGCACATGCATGGAATTGTCTTTTACGAGGAACATTTTGTTTTATGTCTAGACAACCATTATGGTTTTATCGAGGCAAAACACATTTTTATCACACAGTAAACGCTAGAAACACATGCATGCTTAAACAATCCTTTTTTAGGCATGAAACACTGTGTTTAACATAAATATTAGTTCTCCATCTCATTTTTCATCGTTTTTCACAGTTTAATTGTTGTTTAAGTGTCATTTTATAGCTTGATAGAGTAGATTATCCCGAACATTCGCATGTTGTGTTTTGTCCTAATAAATGGCGTTATTTTTGAACCTTTTATGTGTTTGGATCTTAACATATTAGTTTTATGCACACGCCGAAACATCGTTTTGATAGACAATTTACGTTCACGTGAAACATTCAAGTGGTCCAGGTTAGATCAATCTAATGTTTGGGCATACAGGTATTATGTACATAGTACACCGCATGCAGTATAATAACTAGTCTGTGTTTGCGAAAACGAAGACGGAGCCGAGGTGATCCGTTTGCTGAAATGAAAAGAAAATCATGACTGAACGTTTACGTGAGTATCTTGATTTTGCAAGTTCAGAAGTATAGAAGAAGAAGAAGAAGAAGAAGAAGAAGAAGAAGAAGAAGAAAAGAAGAAGAAGAAGAAGAAGAAGAAGAAGAAGAAGAAGAAGAAGAAGAACAACAACAACAACAACAACAACAACAACAACAACAACACTGAACAACAATAATGATAATAATAATTTAATAATAATAAAGTTACATTTCATAAAACGTCCTTTCTCTCGAAATCCCATACCGCTTTACAATGATTAAAATCAATTAATCAAATGAAAAATACACAAGTGCCAAAGACACACTGAGTGCAGCATGTATAACGTGTTCAACACACACACACACACACACACACACACACACACACACACACACACACACACACACACACACACACACACACACACACACACACACACACACACTAGCTAGAAACTAGCTTAGTTCAATATGCTATGCATGTGGTCTGGAAAGCACATACGCGCTCCACCTGGTCTCTCGTAAGTTTCCGGGCTAGTTTTGCATTTGAAACAATTCCGATGTTCGGGTGCCCCTTTCTCGCCCTTTCAGAGAAGATAATCTCAACCTGTATCAGAGATAATAATCTCATACTGATATATATATATATATATACTATATTATATATATATATTATATAAATAATATATATATATATATTAATATACGATATATATATATATATATAGAGAGAGAGAGAGAGAGAAGAGAGAGAGAGAGAGAGAGAAGAGGAGAGAGAGAGAGAGAGAGAGAGAGAGAGAGAGGAGAAGAGAGAAGCATATTAGTACAGAGAAGAGAGAGCAGAGAGAGTAGCAGAGACAGAGACAGAGACGAAACAGAGAGAGAGAGAGAGAGAGAGAATTTGTGTGTTTTTTACGGGTTTAACGACTGACCACCTGCACGCCGTTCTACTTCCACCTCCACTTCCCCCTCCTTCTAACCCCCCCCCCCCCCCTCCCCTCCTTCACCCCTTCTCCATTTGCTGACAGATGCCTCAGGATAGCGGACCTAGTTTGTTGCTGAAATCATGAGCAGCTTCATAGTCCCATTTCATATCTCGGCCAAGCTGGTAATATCCGTTCCCAAATGAATTACCACTGTGGAGCAAGGGGTTAACGCAAACGTATAAAGCCACTGATACATTTTCCTTTCCATTTAAGGGAAGATTTCGGCGAGGGATTATTCTCGGATTCTATACCGGAAATCCCTGACTTTCACGCTCGCGGGCGATGATTTCAGGGCAGGTTGCTTATTCGTCTTCATCCATCGATGCCAGAACTGATTTATAACGCCCCTGCAACTGGCCTGGGCGCTGGCAATGGTGCTGAGTGAAGGGAGTTTGTTGACTCGGGATTGCTTTTCACTCATATCTCCTTTAGCCGTCAGAGGACTCAAGTCTTCACACGTGTCTGTCAGTGATGTAGTGGCGGCTTTACCGGCACTTTTCAGCTATCTCCCAGTCGAGTTTTGTTTGTTTTGTTCTTCTTTCTTTTTCGTAGTGTTTTGTATTGTCAGTTGTGTTGTCTTCGCTGCTGTTGTTGTCGCTGTTTTTGGTACTGTTGCTCTCGCGGTTTTTGCTGCTGTTGTTGTTGCTGATATGTTTGCAGACTATCCGATTATTTTGAGTTACGTCTCTCTCTCTCTCTCTCTCTCTCTCTCTCTCTCTCTCTCTCTCTCTCTCTCTCTCTCTCTCTCTCTCTCTCTCTCTCTCTCTCTCTCCTTTTCTTCTTCTCTTTTTCAGATTGTTCATTTGGTTCTTGTTTTCAATTTTATGTCGAAGTGTAGAAAAAAACAAGCAAGTAATTAATTGTTGAGGCGTTATATTTAGATCTCGAAGACCTTAAACAAAGTAAATCTGATGGGGTTCTTTATTTCGTCAGAAGTCTTTTACAACAGAACGTGCTTTTAATTGTAAAGAAAATGAAGCTGATATTAATGTTAAATCTTACATCTACAGAGGACGACTCAGACCAATATTTTAACTCGCCTTAAAAACGCCGTCACAACGTTCTTTTTTCACGTTCTTCCACAGGAAAAGGACTGCGTCAACACTGTGAACAATTTCCTCCAGAAAAAAGAAGAAGAAGGAAACCGAAAGAAAATAGACAACTCCCATAATTATACAGACACAACATGGCAACAACACTGACCACGTCCATTACGCCGGAACTGTCGAAAATCGAAAACAGCACCCCTTGGCCCATCACCACGGCAGAGATCAACAACAGAACTCTCTCCGACTACGACGACGGCTACGACGACTACATCTACGACTACGACGACTCCATAGAGTCGATGCCGGTGGCGGAGGTGGTGTCGGTGTCCCTGGTGTACGGGTTCACGCTGCTGCTGGGTCTTGGAGGCAACGCGCTGGTCATCCTGGTGGTGCTGAAGAACGAGAGGTTGCGCTCCATCACCAACATCTTCCTCACCTCCCTCGCCTCCGCCGACCTCGTCCTCGTCTCCATCTGCGTCCCCGTCAAGGTCAGAAAGACGATGGTGATGTTTGCTTCTAGCTTCGTTCGTGCGTTCGTTCGTTCGCGTGTTTGTTCGTTTGTGTTTGTTTTGTGGTCTGAAATACGTTAGCCCTGATGCATGTTTCTTTGTTTGTTCGTTTGTGTTTGTTTTGTGGTCTGAAATACGTTAGCCCTGATGTATGTTTCTTTGTTTGTTCGTTTGTGTTTGTTTAGTGGTCTGAAATACGTTAGCCCTGATGTATGTTTCTTTGTTTGTTCGTTTGTGTTTGTTTTGTGGTCTGAAATACATTAGCCCTGATGTATGTTTCTTTGTTTGTTCGTTTGTGTTTGTTTTGTGGTCTGAAACACACCAGGATGTATCTCTGGTGGAGTTTATGTACCTTGTATTCACTCGCATGCCGCAGGTGACTTAGGTCTTTGTTGTTGTGTTTGTGTGACGTCTTCATAGCGCTATTTAACTCCCTTGTTTGTTGTTCCCGTTCGTTTTTTAAATTTTTGTTCAGTGGTCTGAAATACACCATGATGTACCTCTGGTGGAGTTTATGTACCTTGTATTTACCCGCATGCCAGGTGAGAGTTACCGTAGGCGACTCAGGTCTTTGTTGTGTTTTGTGTGATGTCTGTCGAGGCGAGAGTTAATTAGCTCCCTTGTTAGCTGATCCCGTCCGTGTACTTGTTTAGTGCTACTGGTTGAGTGGTTGATGGAGTGAGTGAGTGAGTGAGTGAGTAAGTGTGTGAATGAGTGAACATTCTGCTACAGATTCGAGCAGTAAATGCCACCCGGCTTCTAGGTAGACATTTTTCACCTGTCATCGTTTGGTAGTGTATTAATTATCATATTTCTGTTGCTTGAAAAAGTGTTTCCACAGAAAATGTGCGCGCTGTTTGTGTTATCTACTTCCAGTCAGCGGTTTGTTTTTTTTTTAAATCCTTTGCGTATTTGGTATCGCTTTGCTTTCGCTCGTTTCGTCTGCAAAGGTGATAGTGACGAACATGCAAATTTTGACAAGAATATTAAGCTCCAAACTCATAAAAAGGTTCAAAAGAACGCTATCTATTTATTAGGACAAGACAAAACCAGCCAATATTCGGTGAAATCCCCTTTGTCAAGCTACAAAACGACACTTTAACAACAGCTAAGCGGTCAAAAACGACGAAAATTTAAGTGAAAAGCTAAACCATTTATTTGTTTTTGGTTGAGCTATATTGTTTTCCTGTCCAGTGTGTGTGTGTGTGTGTGTGTGTGTGTGTGCGTGCGTGCGTGCGTGCGTGCGTGCGTGCGTGCGTGCGTGCGTGTGTGTGTGTGTGTGTGTGTGTGTGTGTGTGTGTGTGTGTGTGTGTGTGTGTGTGTGTGTGTGTGTGTGTGTTAAAATAGTTCTAGAAAAATTATTTTAAATTGTCATATTTGTGAACAGTTCCTGAGTGTCTTCGTCTTCAAACAAAGCCGACTGGTGAAATGCGAAACTACTAACAAACAAACTCACCCGGCTTCTTATTATATAGAACAGCTCTAGAGAAATGTACTCACCTATACGACGACACGTGAAGAACAATTAAAAACACAAAAGCGCTTTCGACACATGGTCTTCGTCTGGTGTAGAAGAGAGATAGAAAATAATAAAAGAAGAAGGAAGTCAAGAAGAAGATAGAGAAGAAGTTGAAGTAAAACAATGTTAAAGATCTAAACGTACATTTAAAACGACGTCATCAAAATGACGAATTGCAGTTGTTCACTCACTTCTAAGCACATATAGTTATATACTGAAAGTGAAACATTCCCAAGACGTCAGACGTTACAGACAGACGGACAGACGTACAGACTAGCAACGTTTCAGGTGGAGGGACAGACAGTCTGTCCGTCTGTCTGTCTCTCGATATGTAGGTCAGTCTGTGATGTGAATAATGAATGCTGGATGAACTGATTGAGGTGGTACTGATTATTTCACTGACTGAGGCAGTAATGCTGATTATCTCACTGACTGAGGTAGTAATGCTGATTATCTCACTGACTGAGGTAGTAATGCTGATTATCTCACTGACTAACACGCGGAGTTAGCGAGTGTATGGAGATTCGCTAACCTGACGTGTTCATGTACTGATTGATTCACGGACGGAAGGACTGAGCGAGCAAATGCATAATCTGGCTGACAGAGACCCTGACTGCTGTAATTATTGGTTGGTTAGTAGACTGAGTGTGTGAATGTACAATTTGATTGACAGTTAGCCTGTGTATGATGTAACTGAGTGAATGACTAGGTAGGTTTGGTAATGCAATTGCCGATTAAGAGAATGAATCAGTGAGCTATGGAAGGAAGAAACGATAAATGAACGAATATATTAATTGCAATTACCTTTTTTTTTTTTTTTTTTTTTTTTTTTTTTTTTTTTAAGTATCCTTTTCGGATGTCTGATGATTTTTTTCATGTTTCCACACTTGAAATGAACTACAGGTTCATTCAATAAAAAAATATCGAATCGAATCGAATCGAGTCTGTCTGTCAGTCTGTCTGCCAGCCTAATGTGGTGGGTACTTGTTTGGTAAGTAAGTAAACATGGTGCTTAACGTCCACAGAAACCATAAGGCTTATTAGGGACGGATACTTGTTTGGTACGCGCTTTTCTATTTTCTAGGAGTTCAGAAATTATTGTGCAGAGA
>JABMCL010001836.1:912500-915000 GCA_018857735.1 Alviniconcha marisindica | reverse complement strand
GTAGCAGCTCCCGCCAATGCCATTATGTCCACCACCCTCTAACGGTTCTGCCTGTCGGGCAATGAGAGGCAGCAGACTTGGTGCTCAGGAGGCATTTAATAAACACACGTCCCCGGCAAGAGACTGTGGGCCGGTTGGGCCCATGCTGCCGGTAATGACGCTGATACACACGCTATTTCGGCCGTATGGTTGGGGAGGCTCGTTCGAATCCCATACGGTCGAAACCGTTCGTCTTAAACGTACTAGCTGCTACAGGATACAGCCGTAACTGACGGAGGAGGTCGACGTATTCAACTTTGCTACTCGAGAATTACCTTCCCTTGTGACTCCGGCCGTTCCTTCGCTTCAGTATAAACGGCGGGCGCTCGTTGGCTGGCGGATGCTGTTCATCCGTTTTGAATATAAATCATGCTGTATTTCGGGACGGACAGGTTGAAACCGGCGCTCTGATCCGTTTCGGCCGTACGGCTATGCTGATTCACCATCTGTTTGGGCGTAAAACACTAAGTTACTTATACTTACTCGGACGGTAGTTAGTCGGTTTTAGCTGCGTGTAATTTTGGCACCCTATTGTCAGGGACCTCTGAAGAGGGACTTCCGTTATTGAAAGAAGAGACGGCTGAGTATTTCTGCTTCTTGTTTGTTGGAGGAGGCCACCGTTTGGAGGAACAGCAAAGCTTTTTGCCTCGGGTATTTAACTGAGAAACAAAAAAAAAAAAAGGAGGAGAAGTCTGGGCATATATTATGGGTTGATTAAAGCGTCAGGCTGGCAACCGGACGACGTCGGTTCGATTCCTCGCTTCGGCTTTCCTTTCTTTTCAAACGTTATGGACACTGTCTTGTGACTGCCACTTGTCTGCCCATCTCACTGCTCCAGACTGCCCCTGACTGCCCACCTGACTGCTCCTCACTGTTCCTGACTGCCCATCTGACTGCCCGTGACTGCCAATCTCATTGACCCTGACTGCCCATCTGACTGCCCCTGACTGCCCATCTGACTGCCCCTGACTGCCAATCTCATTGACCCTGACTGCCCATCTGACTGCCCCTGACTGCCAATCTCATTGCCCCTGACTGCCCATCTGACTGCCCCTGACTGCCCATCTGACTGCCAATCTCATTGCCCCTGGCTGCCCATCTCATTGCCCCTGACTGCCCATCTGACTGCCCCTGACTGCCAATCTCACTGCCCCTGACTGCCCATCTCATTGCCCCTGACTGCCCATCTGACTGCCCCTGACTGCCCATCTGACTGCCAATCTCATTGCCCCTGACTGCCCATCTCATTGCCCCTGACTGCCCATCTGACTGCTCCTGACTGCCCATCTGACTGCCCTTGACTGTCCCTGACTGCCAATTTGACTGCCCGTCTGACTGCCTGCCCATCTGACTGCACATCTGATTGCCCCTGACTGTCCCTCACATTACTGAAACATTAAAATGGCTCTCATCGCTGCCCATCCTAATGCAGGAGTCATTCTGGTGGCGACAGTGTAGCGTTAGGTACAGTCTCCCTCTTCCCCCACCACCTGGGATCTCGACACCCGCCAGGACCTCTTCGGAGACAACTCGGCGTTAAACACGTTTAACGAACAAACGGCCTACGGGAAGGAGTATCGAACAGGAGGGAGCGAGAGACAGTATGTGCTAGGGGTCGTTCCTGGGCATGTTCAAACTTACTCGCTGCCGTCAGAGGTCTGAGGTAAGCCTGTGCAGTTGATAGGGAGGGGGCTGGTGGTGGTGGTGGTGATGGTGGTGGTAGTGGTGGTGGTGGTGGTGGTGAAATGTAATTATTAACCGCTACGTCCCGTCCCTTGGCACGTCACGTGACCTCTTAATGAAATTGCGACTTGTGAATGGATTCTCGCTTGGAGCAGATTTCTCAAAGTGAATGTGTTTTCTTTGTCTCTCTCTCTCTCTCTCTCTCTCTCTCTCTCTCTCTCTCTCTCTCTCTCTCTCTCTCTCTCTCTCTCTCTCTCTCTCTCTCTCTGTCTCACTGTCAGTGAGTATATATCTATGTGTGTGTCTGTGTGTGTCTGTGTTCCTGTGTGTCTGTGTGTCTGTCTCTGTCTCTGTCTCTGTCTCTATCTCTGTCTCTGTCTCTGTCTCTGTCTCTCTGTCTCCGTCTGTCTCTGTTTCTCTCTGTCTCTGTCTGTCTGCCTGCCTCTGTCTCTGTCTGTCTGTCTCTGTCTCGGTTGGTCGGTCGGTCTGTCTGTCTGTCTGTCTGTCTGTCTGTCTCTGTCTGTCTGTCTGTCTGTCTGTCTGTCTGTCTGTCTGTCTCTGTCTCTGTCTCTGTCTCTCTGTCTCTCTCTGTCTCTGTCTCTCTCTCTCTCTCTCTCTCTCTCTCTCTCTCTCTCTCTCTCTCTCTCTCTCTCTCTCTCTCTCTCTCTCTCTCTCTCTCTCTCTCTCTCCAAGTCTAAATGAATCTAAGCTACAATCCTTGGAAAATAAAGTTTTCAAGTTTTTGAGTTCGAGATCTCTCTCATCCCTTTCTTTTTCT
>JABMCL010001836.1:902500-907500 GCA_018857735.1 Alviniconcha marisindica | reverse complement strand
ACGCACGCACGCACGCACGCACGCACACACACACACATCACTGTCTATTTCTTACATACCTGTGTCATCGAATGTGCCAGGAATGGAGGTTGATTTTTTTACGCCCGTGAGGAACCTCCCACCACCCACCCACCCACCCATCCACTAGCCGAATGTCTCTGGTGGAGTTTATATACCTTGAGTTTGTATTCACTCGCAAGTCATCCGTAACATGCCGTTGGAGATTCAGGTTTCTGTATTGTTGTGTACATTTTTGTTCGTGTGACGTCTGTCACCCTCTGTTAACTCACCTTCTTTGTGGATTTTTTAAAAATGTTTATGAGAGTTCACTCCTCCGTCTTTTGCATGTCCTGTTCACTAAACTCCTCAAATTCGAACTCTCTTCAATAAAATTCAGAGCTCAGGAGCTGTGTGAAAGTGGAGGTGGCCCTCCTGGGCTCCCGTCCCTAATAAGCCTGCGGTTTCTGCGGAAGTAAAGCAACACTTCAACAACGACAATCTCTTCAGTCGGAATCAACACACAAGGGAGTTAATTCGCGCTTCAAAGACGTCATACAAGTACGACAGCAGAGACTTAAGTCGCCTACGGAAGCTCTCACCTGGCATGTGTGCAAATACAAGGTACATAAACTCCACCAGACGTACATCCTGAAATTGTATTCTCTTCAATCACAAAAACGTCGTGCGACACCAAGCATTGGTGTTGTTGTTGTAGTTTCCCCTGCTGAACAAACTCGGAGCTCACCAGGTGTATACGCCACTGGACAAATGTGTACCATGGGGTGGGGGACTGAGGCGACTGTTGTTGCGTGCGTGCGTGCGTGCGTGCGATGTGCGGAGTGCGTGCGTGCGTCGTGCGTGCGCGTGCGTGCGTGCTGGTGGGGGTGTGGTGGGGTGTGTGTGTGTGTGTGTGTGTGTGTGTTGTGTGTGTGTGTTGGGGTTTTGGGATGTGTGTGTGTGTGTGTGTGTGTGTGTGTTGTGTGTGTGTGAGAGAGAGAAGAGAGAGAGAGAGAGAGAGTGAGAGTGTGAGAGAGAGAGTGGTGAGAGTGTGAGGTGGGGTGTGTGTGTGTGTGTGTGTGTGTGTTGTGTGTGTGTGTGTGTGTGTGTGTGTGTGTGTGTGTGTGTGTGTGTGTGTGTGTGTGTCCGTTTTCTATCACACCGCCACATGGACAGCCAGACGCCGTCCTCAGAGGGTTTATCTCCATTTTTAGAGCTGTTATGCAAAGGAGCCATAATGTGTGAAGACTGTCCCCACATAAACATGCAGCACTTAACAACATTTAAATGCAGACATAGTGGTTTTGCTGGTGTTACTCTGTTATAAGGCAAGGCCCATTAACCCCTTTACTGCCGCAGCCTGTAAAATGTCCGGGCTAAAAAAACAAAAAAACAAAAACAAAAAACAAAACAAAAACATGCACGCCTGCAAATTGTATCATTATTTGATGGTCCTATAAAAAAAAATCTCATTTTCAAATACTGTGCATTTGGATAGAAATCCTTTCGGGCGTTCAGGCAAAAGGGGGCCCAAAAAGCCATAATGGTTTTCAATTTGGCCCTTTTACCGATCGTTTTCAGAGTGACCGCAACGGCGAGCATGGCAGTGAAAGGGTTAAGGCAAGGCGGGACGCTATGAGTAAAGTGAGGCAAGTAAACGTGGTTAAAAGCGGGTTATTATCCCCTGGGTTACTAGGACCTTTCGACGGCCTATCCGGAGTGTTGGCAGTTCTTAAAACTGCTTGGAGTGTTGACTGATTACACGTGTTGACAGCTCTTGGGGACAGACTTTGACGATGCCATATTATAGAGTAGGTAAGCAAGTAAACATGGTGCTTAACGTCCACAGAAACCATAAGGTTTATTAGGAACGGGGAGAGGGAGATTATATAGCTATCGCTACACTGTCACCACCAGAATGACTCCTGCATTAAGATGGGCAGCGATGAGAGCCATCTTAATGTTTCAGTAGGAAGTGATGGACAAAGTCACAAGACAGTGTCCACAAACCACAACCGTTTTGAAGAGAAAGGAGAGCCGAAGCGGTATCGAACCGAGGTCCTTCCGCTTACCAGCCTAACGCCTTACCGCTAGGCCAAACCGGCTCACCATATTATAGAGTGATTGATGATCGCTTATATAGCGCTATTCTCCGCTCTCTTGAGCAGACTCACTTCGCTCGCATGTGGTTCTATGTCAGTGGCTAGCTTTTCATAGCGCGTTTTTTTTATATCCACCGAAGTGGTGTACTTACAGCGCTGACATGGCTGGTGCCACATGAAACTGCAGCCGTCTCGGCGCAAGTTCTGTGTACACCATACAACCATGCACCATGTCACTTCATGCAAAGCCACATACGTAAGGTGTATGCGTGTTTAGCTGTAACCTGCCACCTGCACTTTTGCAGAATGACCGGGTCTTTTACGTGCTACTGCGGTAACACGGGGGTGGAACGATACCGAAATAAGAGTCAGCACAGAAAGTTGACACTAGTGAAGAAAATTCTCCCGCCGCTCCTGCAGGGATTCGAACCCGCGACCTTTCAATCACGTGTCCGGCGCTCTTAACCACTGAGCTATCCCCGCCCGACCAACGTCTTCAGGGAGTGCTCTGCGTTCGGTCCTTCCTTCGTCCCCTCTCTGTCTCTGTGGTATTTCATTCTGTTTAACCCCTTCACTGCCATGATGTCACTTGAGAATGACCAATAAACGTGCGAAGTCTGAAACCCGTAAGCATTTTTGTTATCTTTTTCCCACTGGCGTGTGAAAAGGATTTTTATCAAAGCGCTCAGCGTTGAAAGGAGATGTGTTACAGGACCGGAAAATACGCTTTTTTTTCAGGCGCGTCTGTGCATCTTTCAGTTCGGAGGGTTAACCCCTTCACTGCCACGGTATCACTTGAAAGCGACCAATAAAAGAGCAAAATTTAAAACCCGTATCTGTTTCTGTCTTCTTTTTCGCACCGGCAGGTGAAAGAATTTTCACTGAAAACAGATGTGTTGTAGGACCGGAAAATAGACTGTTTGCATGCGCGTCCGTTCATCTTTCAGCCCGGATATTTTTTTTACAGTTTGGGGCAGCGAAGGGGTTAAGAACAGCACGTGATATACGTGCAGAGCGAGGACCAACGTCTTCGGGGAGTACGTGCCATTACCATACCATTCTAAGCAACCGCGAGACCCCACTTTGATAAGAGGTAATAGACAAGGTCTTGCGAGGACTTATTTGAAATCCAAGGATTGAACATGATACTGGTTGGCATATTCTGACTTGATCCTGTCCAGTCAGACGTGAGAACGTCCCGATGCCGCGGATGATATACGAGAATGTAAATTCATGCCTTGTTGCCCTGGGAATATGAGGCGGACGTCTGCAGTGCATACGGTTAAACGACTTCATCGTGCGTTTAAAGAACCAGACGGGCCAATAAGTGACAGATGCCTGGGAAATACGACTCAGCCAATATCTGTGGCTGTATATTAATGAGGCTAGGTCTGAAGAAAAAAAGCTATGAAAAGAACCAATTTTTCTTTTTACTGCGCGCGCGCGCGCACAGACACACACACACGCACACACACACGCACGCACGCACGCACGCACGCTCGCACGCACGCACGCACGCACGCACGCACGCACGCACGCACACACGCTCGCACGCACGCACTCACGCTCGCACGCACGCACGCACGCACGCACGCACGCACGCACGCACGCACGCACGCACGCACACACACACACACACACAACACACACACACACACACACACACATTGCGGTAACACGAGGGTGGTACGGATACCGAAATAAGAGTCAGCACAGAAATTTGACCTGGGAGAAGAAAATTCTCCCGCCGATTCGAACCTGCGACCTTTTAATCACGAGTCCGGCGCTCTAACCACTGAGCTATCCCCGCTCCCGTGTTGATTCTTCGAAAACCCGCACACGCTTTGCGTTGTCCTTTTAAACCGGCATTTATTTTACTAAAAAAATGGTATGACGTTTTGTTTGTTTTTGGATCTTGTTGAAAACGCTATTAGTCAGCTTTGTTTCGGATCTTTTTCTTCTTCTCCACTTTCTGATTAAATCTAGATCTGTTTTTCCAGAATTGAGGGCGGATCTTACGGTGAGAGTGGGTCGGTCTTTTGGCTGATATTTACATGGCTCTGTCCGCAACCAATCCGTGGACAGCAGAGAGATTAAGTAAGTAAGTAAACATGGTGCTTAACATCCACAGAAACCACAAGGTTTATTAGGGACGGGGGAAAAAAAGGGAGGGGGGGGGGGTATGGAGGTGGGGGAATGAGGGAGATAAAATACCTATCGCTACACTATTCCACCAGAATGACTCCTGCATTAAGATGGGCAGCGATGAGAGCCATTTAATGTTGATTAATTGTGAGGGACAGACACAAGACAGTGCACGTGCACAGACCACAACTTTTGAAGAGAAAAGAGAGCCGAAGCGGATTCGAACCGAGGTCCCTCTGTGCTTACCAGCCTAACGCCTTACCGCTAGGTCAAACCGGCTCCAGTGGACTGGTCTGTTTACTGGCCGACATTTATTTCACTCTGTCCGCAACCACTTCGTGGACAGCAGGCAGATTAACTGACAGCGTGGCTATAAATACAGATTGCTGTGGCAATCCTAGTCCCGATCCTTAAATACTGGACAAATCTCGCCAGTGGTACCATGGTCGCATTTCCCCCGTAGCCAAGCTACGATTTCCATTTCCATATCAACGAGCTACTTGCAAAGTGCGGACCTCCAACTTAAAATTAGAGCTTGGTACTCTGTATGGAAAGTACGTTTAACACTCAGGTTGAGACACTTCAAGCGGATAAGAAGGCGGCAATTCGAACGACAGAAAAGCCAAACGGAAAGACCTGCATTACACATACACTCGCGTGTGCGTGCGACAGCGCGCGCGCACGCACGCACGCACGCACACACACACACACACACACACACACACACACACACACACACGCGCACACACACACACA
>JABMCL010001836.1:880000-892500 GCA_018857735.1 Alviniconcha marisindica | reverse complement strand
AACTAACTAACTAACTCACTAACTAACTAACTCACTAACTAAGTCTTGTTTTTGTTCCTAATGCACAGAAGGACAAAAAGGTTGGCGTGGTGTGCAAGACCCACTGGTGTGTCAGGGAGTAGGTAGCGCCTAACTAATTAACAGCTAACTAACCATCCCACTAACCAACTAATCAATTCACTGAGTCCTGGTTTTTGTTCCTAATGCGCAGAAACACGAGGAGGTGGGCGTGGTGTGCCAGACCTACTGGTGTGTCAGGGAGTAGGTACCTCCTAACTAATTAACAGCTATAACCATCAAACTAACTAGCTAACTAACTAACTAACTAACTAATTAACTAACGAACGAACGAACGAACGAACGAACGGAGCCTTGTTCTTGTTCCTAACTGCGCAGAAACACAAGGAGGTGGGCGTGGTGCGCAAGGCCTACTGGTGTGTCAGGGAGTGTGACCCCCTTCACTAACTAACTAACTGAATGACTGACTGACTGACTGACTGACTGACTGACTAGCTAGCCAACCAACCAACAACCAACCAACCAACTAACAACAACCGACTAACGACTAACACCAACCAACCAACCAACCAACCAACCAACCGGCTAACCAACTAACTAACTAACTAACTAACTAACTAACTAACTAACTAACTAACTAACTAGCTAACTAGACCTAACTAACTGAGCCTTGTTCTCGTTCCTAACGCGCAGAAACACAAGGAGGTGGGCGTGGTGCGCAAGGCCTACTGGTGTGTCAGGGAGTGGGACCCCCCGGGGGTGGGGCTGACCTTTGACATCTACATGCTCGTGCTGCTCTTTCTGCTTCCCGTGTCCATCATGGCTGCCGCCTACACGGGCATAGCGCGCGCCCTCTGGCGGGGGTCCACCTTACGTCGCTCCGTCGCCACTGTGCCCGAGTGAGTAGGACGTGTGTGTGTGTGTGTGTGTGTGTGTGTGTGTGTGTGTGTGTGTGTGTGTGTGTGTGTGTGTGTGTGTGTGTTGTGTGTGTCTGTGTGTGTGTGTTGTGTGTGGTGTGAGTGTGTGTGTGGGGTGAGTTGTGTGTGTGTGTGTGTGTGTGTTGTGTGCGTGCGTGCGTGCGTGCGTCGTCGTGCGTGCGTGCGTGTGTGTGTGTGTGTGTGGTGTGTGTGTGTGTGTGTGTGTGTGTGTGTGTGTGTGTGTGTGTGTGTGTGTGTTGTGTGTGTGTGTGTTGTGTGTGTGTGTGGTGTGTGTGTTTAAGCGTGTCGCATCTGTGTGTGTGCGCGCGCGTATGTTTGTGCTTGTGTGTGTGTGTGTGGTGTGTGTGTGTGTGTGTGTGTGTGTGTGTGTGTGTGTGTGTGTGTGTGTGTGTGACTGTGTGTGTGTGTGACTGTGTGTGTGTGTGTGACTGTGTGTGTGACTGTGTGTGACTGAGAGAGAGAGAGAGAGAGAGAGAGAGAGAGAGAGAGAGAGAGAGAGAGAGAGAGTCACTCTCTCTCCACTCTCTCTCTCTCTCGTCGATATTTTTACATCGAAGAATAAAAACAAGAAACAGAATTAATGTGTCCGCAAATCTCGTTCTTTAACGTAATGCAAACGCACTCGGTCCCCTATTCAGTTATCACCAATGTTATAGCAGTAGTAAAGAAAGGGCGATGTTTTCTCGCTTTTGCGAACTATAATGACCCTCTGCCCCTCTTACCACCACCCCATAAAACAAAACAAAAAATAAATGAAAAATAACAACAAAAACGAGAAAAAAAAACGAAAAAAAAAAGAAAGAAAAAAACGAAAAAAATAACAACAAAAACGACCACAAACACGTGAAAGCAGAATGCTTCACTATAGAGACAAAAACGACAACAAAAACATTTTTCGATCTGCGTTGGCCCGAAAATGGATCCAACCTGAAAATAAATGAGATTGGACAAGAGCGAGGAAATGAAAAAACAACGACCAAAAACAAGAAACAAGAAACAAAAACAAACAAAAAAACATACACAGGCTGTTTTGTTTTCAATTTTGTCCTTGTGTCACCTTACGACAAAGGGACACGTGCAGCTTTCTCGGCCTCTCTTCGTTTCTGGCAGCATCAATGATTCATGTCGAAAGCAGGGAAAATAAAGGAGTTTTAAAGGTTCAGAATCGTAATTTCTTCGATTTTAGTGTAGAATTTGACATCCTGTAGCGTACTTCATCAAAAGCTTGGGGGGGGGGGGGGGGGGGGGGGGGGGGGTGGGCGTGGTGTATGTGTGTGTGCGTGCGTGGTGTGTGTCGTGCGTGCGTGCGTGCGTGCGTGCGGTGCGTGTGTGTGGTGTGTGTGTGTTTTGTGTGTGTGTGTGTGTGTGTGTGTGTGTGTGTGTTGCGTTTGAGTGAGTGAGTAGAAGAGAGAGAGAGAGAGAGAGAGAGAGAGAGAGAAGACAGACAGACAGACAGACAGACAGACAGACAGACAGACAGACAGACAGACAGACAGACAGACAGACAGACAGACAGACAGAGAGAGACAGAGACAGAGACAGAGACAGAGACAGAGGAAGGGAGGGAGAGAGGGAGAGAGACAGAGACAGAGAGACAGAGTGAGAGAGTGTGTGAGAGAGAGGGGGGGGGGAGGGAGGGAGAAAATTCAATTTCCGACAGTATAGGCTCTATAATGAAATCACTTTAGCTAGAAAGCGAAAAGAAAAGTGAACGGAAAAAAGTATGTTTCCTTTCTCTTTTTCTCTTTTTTTATAAGTGACAGTGAGAGCAAAGACAACAACGAAATCCTTTGAAAAAAAAGCCCATCTTTTTTTGTTTGTTGTTGTTGCTTGTTTTCTGTTTGTTTGTGTTTGTGTGTGTGTGCTGATCGAGTGAACCAGATTTTGTCCTGTTTTACAAATACCTCGAAATGTATTGCTCTAAAGTAGTTCCGTGATTTTTTTGTTTTTGTTTTTTATGTTTGTCTAGCGGAGGTCAACAGAAACCTCGCAGGATTCTCAACAACAGTAGTCGATGGGCGGCGGGGGTGGGGGGGGGGGGGGGGGAGGGATTGGGGGTGGGGGTGGGGGAGGGGGGGGGGTGGCAGGGGAGGTAAAGGTGGAGGTGGAAGGGAGAATATCCTTCAGAGAGAGCCACACCGGCGAGATAATGTGTTGGGTTAACTTGGCCGTAGGGGGCAAAGACGTACTCGATCCACTCCTAAAACGTGCGTCTAAAGTAACCGAGGAAATGGACGGTTTCCTGCGTTGGAAATCCAGTCTGTAGGGGTCTGGCCTTTGAGTGGCGGCGTTATATCTTCAGACAGCAAGCACTTCCCTCTTGCTGTCTGTCGTTTCTCCCTCTCTGCTTTTATTGTTTGTTTGTTTTTTCTTTCTGTGGCTTGTTTGTTTCCTTGTTTATATCTTCAGACAACACTTATCTCTTGCTTTCTCTAGTTTCTCTCTCTGTGTGTTTTTTTTTTGTTTTTTGCTTTTTTTTTTGCTTTTGCTTTCTGTGATTTGTTTCCTTGTTTATATCTTCAGACAACACTCATCTCTTGCTTTCTCTCGTTTTTCTCTCTGCTTTTCTTTCTTTCTTTCTTTCTTTCTTTCTTTCTTTCTTTCTTTCTTTCTTTCTTTCTTTCTTTCTTTCTTTCTTTTCTTTCTTTCTTTCTGTGATTTGTTTGTTTCCTTGTTTACATCTTCAGACGACACTGCCTCCTCTCTCTCTCTCTCTCTCTCCCTCTCTCTCTCTCTCTCTCTCTCTCTCTCTCTCTCTCTCTCTCTCTCTCTCTCTCTCTCTCTGTGATTTGATTACTTTCTTCTTCTTCTTCTTCTTCTTCTTGTGTGATTTGTTTGTTTCCTTGCTTATTTTTTGTTTGGATCTTGTTTTAGAACGCTAGCAGTCATTCTGTTTCGTATTTTTGTTTATTTTAATGGCTTGGCTTTGTCTGTTTTCCCTATGACTTCTATTGTAAAATTGATTGTTCATAGTCCTGTATAACTTACTAACTGATACAGATGTTGATTGTTCATAGTCCTGTGGGTAAGTTGGTATAACTTACTAACTGATACAGATGTTGATTGTTCATAGTCCTGTGGGTAAGTTGGTATAACTTAAACTGATACAGATGTTGATTGTTCATAGTCATGTGGGTAAGTTGGTATAACTTACTAACTGATACAGATGTCTTTCTTCTTCGTTTCTTCGCCTTTTGGGTCTAATATCACATTGCTGTGAACATAAAATACAACTTTGATTGATTGATCCATATGTCTTCCTCCTTCTCTGTCTTGATTGATTCATCTGTCTTCCTCCTTCTCTGTCTTGATTGATTCATCTGTCTTCCTCCCTCTCTGTCTGATTGTTTCCCATCTGTCTTCCTCCCTCTCTGTTTTGATTGATCCATCTGTCTTCCTCCCTCTCTGTCTGATTGATTCATCTGTCTTCCTCCCTCTCTGTCTTGATTCATCTGTCTTCCTCCCTCTCTGTCTTGATTCATCTGTCTTCCTCCTTCTCTGTCTTGATTGATTCATCTGTCTTCCTCCTTCTCTGTCTTGTTGATTCATCTGTCTTCCTCCCTCTCTGTCTGATTGATCCATCTGTCTTCCTCCCTCTCTGTCTTGATTGATTCATCTGTCTTCCTCCCTCTCTGTCTTGATTGATTCATCTGTCTTCCTCCCTCTCTGTCTTTATCCATCTGTCTTCCTCCTTCTCTGTCTTGATTGATTCATCTGTCTTCCTCCCTCTCTGTCTGATTGATCCATCTGTCTTCCTCCCTCTCTGTCTTGATTCATCTGTCTTCCTCCTTCTCTGTCTTTGATTCATCTGTCTTCCCCCCTTCTCTGTCTTGATTCATCTGTCTTCCTCCTTCTCTGTCTTGATTGATTCATCTGTCTTCCCCCCTTCTCTGTTTTGATTGATTCATCTGTCTTCCTCCCTCTCTGTCTTGATTGATTCATCTGTCTTCCTCCCTCTCTGTCTTTATCCATCTGTCTTCCTCCTCTCTGTCTTGATTGATTCATCTGTCTTCCTCCCTCTCTGTCTGATTGATCCATCTGTCTTCCTCCCTCTCTGTCTTTATCCATCTGTCTTCCTCCCTCTCTGTCTTGATTGATTCATCTGTCTTCCTCCCTCTCTGTCTTTATTCATCTGTCTTCCTCCCTCTCTGTCTGATTGATTCATCTGTCTTCCTCCCTCTCTGTCTTTATCCATCTGTCTTCCTCCCTCTCTGTCTGATTGATTCATCTGTCTTCCTCCCTCTCTGTCTGATTGATCCATCTGTCTTCCTCCCTCTCTGTCTTGATTCATCCATCTGTCTTCCTCCTTCTCTGTCTTTATCCATCTGTCTTCCTCCCCTCCCTCTCTGTCTTTATCCATCTGTCTTCCTCCATCTCTGTCTTTATCCATCTGTCTTCCTCCCTCTCTGTCTTGATTGATCCATCTGTCTTCCTCCCTCTCTGTCTTTAATTTTGTCTTCTTTTCTTTTCCCCCCCGAAGGGTGTCTGATGTCTCTCTCCTGTCTGGAATCTCAGGGCTTTCATTTCATTTTTCCCTTTCCTATCTGCGCTCGTATTTTTTCTGCCTAGTCCTCTTGCTCTTTCTGTCCTATCAGGTTTTTAATTAATTTTTTGCTAATGGTCCATTCTCCGGACTTTGTTCCAGTAAATTCTCCGATCCTTTTCGTTAAGAGATACGTTGCTTTGTATGGCAGTCGTTGAGTAGCTGGAAGATGGTATTAGTCGGTCATTTGTCCAGCTTGCTTCCATATGGCACTGGCATTTACCATTATGCTGCTTTTTTCTTCTTCTTCTATTCCTGCTGTTTATTTCTTCTTCTTTTTGTTTCATTACCTGGTATTGATAAATTAGAACAAGATTTCTTTTTCCTTTCTTCCTTTTTTTAAATATATATCTAAAGTCTTTTCACAAGAGTTATATTAGACTGATGTTTTGATTATCACTAACAACGTACGTCAGTAAATTATACCGAAAAAAAACGACAGTTTAAAAAAAAGAAGTCATATTCAAATATACACACGTTTGCAGTCGCAAAAGCCAACACGCACATGTATATGTATCCATGCACATAGGTATATACACCTAAGCTATATATCTCACACACGCAAATGCACAACGCACTCTCATAACTATACTGGCCCATTCGTGCAGACTAAGTGACGTATACTCGCACGATAATACTCAAAAGTCCTTGTAAAAATTCTGACACACTTAGCCCATAATTATATGCCCAGAGATTTTTTAACACTAAATATCCTGGAAAAGCAACAACCTGAAACAGAAAGACTGCTAGCGTTCTAAAACAAGATCCAAACACAAAAAGGTTCAAATAAAAAGAATTGTGTGTGTGGCTTGACAAAGGGGATTTCCACGATAATTTGCATATTGTGTGTCCGTGTCATAATAAATAAGCGTTCTTTTGAACCTTTTTGTGTTTGAACTGAATATCCTGATTCGAAAAGCTAATAATAATAATAATAATAATAATGAATTTGATTTATAATTGATATGTGAAGATGTACTGTGCTTGGAGCTCGTTTTTGTAGAACTGGGGCAGGCACATTATAAATCAAATTCATAGCTAAGAAATACATGCTTAAAAAAAAAAAAAAAAAAAGGATCTAGGTAATACAGTTGCATCTGACAAGACAAAGATTATGACCAACTGATTTTAAAATTTAGTTTTAAATAAAAAATCATATTACTGTGATAATTAAATTTAAAAAAAGAAGCGCATTTTACAAACCAGTAAGTAAGTTGGTGTTTTACGCCCAGTCAACCGGTGCAGTTATATCAGGGCGATTTTACAAACCAGTAAGTAAGTTGGTGTTTTACACCCAGTCAACCGGTGCAGTTATATGAGGGCGATTTTACAAACCAGTAAACAAATAGGGAATACGACAACAGTAAAGGAACAAGTGACAGTCCATGAAACAGCTTTCACGCTCTTACGAACGGTGGTCTCCTCCAGTAGAACAAGAACTCAGCCACCGCTTCTTTGAATACAGAAAGTCAGAGGTTCATGTCAGCAGGGGGCCAAAATTACACACAGCTAAAACGGACTTACAAAACCGCGTCCTCAGTGAATATGGGCCGGTGGGCATTAATGGGTTAAAACCACTATCACACATACTGTCACTCCACTCACCTTGCCCCCACCAATACAAACACAAACATACACTCATATAATTATTTGTTTGGATCTTGATACGACGCTAGTTGTCACACAAGATCACACAACTCGTGCGAGAATAGTATCAAACATTGAGTAACGTACTCTGTCGCTCCAGATATTGCATTAAAGGTGAGGAGGCGAGGACAAAAGTCCGCCACAAAACGTTCAAAACGTGAAAATAATTGGATGTGAATGAGGCTTCCTATGGTTGTTCTGTCAATGTTTATACAGCAGGTGCTGTTTACAGCTTAGATGTCGCCCTGATATAACCGTAATGGCTGACTGGGAGTAAAGAACCAAGTTATATGCTTACTGCTTCGATTGTTTTAGATCTTTTGGGTGCAGTCATGTTGATTTGCTCCCTACTGAGGTAGATCAGCGAAAGGCTGGCTCGCGACGCTATACAGATACGGAGGTTGAATTTGATGAGTTGTACTTTTCAGCTTACTTGTTGAAAAATGATTGACCTGTGACTGCATGTGTTGACGCGTCTGATTGGTAGGGTTGACTGTTTCGGATGTGTGTGTGTGTGTGTGTGTGTGTGTGTGTGTGTGTGTGTGTGTGTGTGTGTGTGTGTGGTGTGTGTGTGCGCGCGCGCGCGCCCTCCAGACTCAAAGATAAAGTACTCTGTGTTTTACAATATATGTGCACTTACGTTCATGTATTACACTGTGTGTTATTTTACTGGTATCTTTTATGCAGTCGTAAGGCAAAATTCTGTGTTATTCACAGACAATAAAGATTCTGTATTCTACGCCAGTACATATGCCGCAATGCAAAGCTATCGGTTGGTTTCACGATGGAAGCAAGATCAATAACACAGGTCTTCAACTATCCGAAGGCAACAGTCCACGAAAGATTGAAAGACCTGTCAGAAGTGGCTTAGTACACCGAGAACAGATCACCCCCTCCCCCCTCCTACCCTCCCTTTCCTCAAAAAGAAAAAGAAAAAAGAAAAAAAAAGTCGACAAGTGTTTGTGGAAGCGGACTGAATTGGTACGTGAAAATCATTCCAACCTGACACTTTCGATCTAGACCAACGGCACTTTTGCGAGCGATCATTTCCCTGTAAACTCGAAATTGTGAAGTTATTGTCTTTCCAGAAGATTTTCTCGTCTGGTACAATGGCGATGTCCAACAAACACTGATTGCATCTCTACACTGTGTCCGAGTCGCTGCTTGCTACGATTTCAGATTCCATTTCTTTCTCACTGTCAGTCTCAGAATTAAGCCTGCCTCAGCTTTTCTCCAGTGTGCTCAGTCTTCAAGTTGCTGAACATTAACAATCACAAGATCAATATACTTTATTCATCCCAGCAGGAAATTAAAGCTGTCGTTCGATGTTATACATTAAAGCACAACGGAGAATTGAATTGCGTATATCTCAATAATTCTAAGCCACGAAACACACCCACGTACCCATTCTTAGACATACACCCCTTGTCTCTCAATCTACATACGCTAAAGCATTGATCTAATGCTAATACCTGGCAAAAACCCAAAATTACTTGGAATAATGTTATAATTTTATTTGACAAACCAAAACCCAAACTCTCAATTAAAAACTCTCAAATCTACATACGCTGAAGCATTAATCTGATGCTGATACCTGGCAAACCCAAAATTACCTGGAATAATGTTAATTCTCACAAACCAAAACCCTAAACTATCCAATTAAATAAAATCATTAGGTACACACATCCCCCACCCTCCCTTGAAAAGTTGTCATCCTCAGTAGACGTCCTTACGCCTACCTGGGCAATGGTGGTAGCTATCATTGGCGGGAGCTGCCACAAGTATCACTTTTGTCGCAACAAATGATTTATCGCGACAAAACACGTTGTTGTTTTTCGCGACAAAAATATGCTTGTCTCGACAAAATTATGTTTGTCGCGACAAATATTTGTCGCAACAAACATAATTTTGTCGCGACAAAAGTTTTATCGCGACAAATATACTTTTGACAAAACTGTTGTCGCAACAAAATTATGTTTGTCGCGACAAAAGACGTGATTTGTCGCGACAATACGCGTTTGTCGCGACAACAATGATACTTGTGGCAGCTCCTGCCAAAGATAGGCAGCGAGCGGTTGTGGTGGTGGTCGAAAGCGAGAACATCAGGCACGAGGTACCAATTCTGAAACAGAATTTGAGGATGTAGCTCTGGTGGAGTTTATGTAACTTGTATTTACTCGCATGCCAGGTGAGAGTTACCGTAGGCGAGTCTTTATTGTTGTACTTGCGTTACAGCACAAGGTACCGTTGAAGAACAAGGAAGTAGCAGTTATATGTGTGTGCTTCTGGTGCTTTCTGTGTGATTCTGTTTCAAGTTAAGTTCAGTGATCCTAAACACTGTGAAAAAGTGTTAACACATATAAGAATTGTGTCAATGGCAACAATGAAAACGCTTCTGGTGCTTCTGTGTGATTCTATTTCAAGTTAAGTTCTGTGATCCTAAACATTGCGAAAAAATGGTAACACATAAGTATTGTGTCAATGGTAACAATGAAAACGCTTCTGGTGCTTCTGTGTGATTCTATTTCAAGTTAAGTGTTCTGATCCTAAACTTTGTGAAAATGGTGAAAAGTGCTGGGAGTGAAATTACAGAAAACTGCGGCCTGAAGCAACTTAATCCCAACGTCTTTTTATCGGCGCTGAGACACCACAGGACAAGCACGTGAAGCGGTTCAAATCCAGTTACAGCACAGAGCAGACTGGAATTAATTAAGACAATGCGCAGCCCTGAGCTTGTGTGTGTTGTGTGTGTGTGTGTGTGTGTGTGTGTGTGTGTGTGTGTGTGTGTGTGTGTGTGTGTGTGTGTGTGTGTGTGTGTGTGTGTGTGTGTGTGTGAGAGAGTGTGTGTGTGTGTGTGTGGTGTTTGTAGTGCGTGCGTGCGTGCGTCGTGGTGCGTGTGTGTGTGTGTGTGTTGTTGTGTGTGTGTGTGTGTGTGTGGTTGTGGTGTGTGGTGTGTGTGTGTGGTGTTTGTGTGTGTGTGTGTGTGTGTGTGTGTGTGTGTGTGTGTGTGTGTGTGTGTGTGTGTGTGTTTGTGTGTGTGGGTGTGGTGGTGTGTGTGGGTGGTGTACGCGTGCGTTGTGTTGTATGCATTGAATCTTGAAAACATATACATTCATTTAAACAACTCTAAGCGCTTAGAGCCTGTACTGGCTATATTATAGGCGCTCTAACTGCCTGTTATTATTAATATATCTCCTCCTCCTCCTCCTCCTCCTACAACTACTACTGTTACTGTTGCTGCTGCTGCTGCTGCTGCTACTACTACCACTACTACTACTACTACTACTACTAGAACTGATAATAATGTGATATTTTAGGGGCCTACGCTTCCGAAAACTATTAGTGCTTTACACTGAGCAGTATAATAATAGTAAAAAAATAAAACGAAAAAAAGAAGAAGAGAAGATTCCTGTATTAAGACGTGCAGCGGTGTGGGCCGTGTTAACTGTTTATCTCATGGCTTAACAGGACCAAAAGTCACAAGCAAATGTCCATAAACCACAAGGTTTGAAGACAAAGGAGAGCAGAAGCGGAATCGAACCCGAGTCCATCTGCATACCAGCTTCAGGTCTGACCGCAAAGGGCAACAGCTTCCAAGCAAAGCAACAGTTCCTGCTTCCCCCTCCCCCCCCCACATACACACCCCACCCCCTCTCAATAGAAGCTTCATTCCTGCTCTCACTTCCCGTCTCCTAGGACTAGTTGCTAGACAGCTTTTTGACTGAACCTAAACTATAGTGATTGTAACATCAAGTTTTCGAGTTCGAGTTCGAGTTCGAGTTCGAGTTCTCTCTCTCTCTCTCTCTCTCTCTCTCTCTCTCTCTTCCTCTCTCTCTCTCTCTCTCTCTCTCTCTCTCTCTCTCTCTCTCTAGGACTAGTTGCTAGACAGCTTTTTGACTGAACCTAAACTATAGTGATTGTAACATCAAGTTTTCGAGTTCGAGTTCGAGTTCTCTCTCTCTCTCTCTCTCTCTCTCTCTCTCTCTCTCTCTCTCTGATGATGCCTTGTACTTTATTACTCATTAACAGCTTAGCGAGGACTAGTTATTAGACAGGTTTGACTGAACCTAAACTGAACCTAAACTACGGTCCTTGTAAAATAAAGTTTTCCAGTTCGAGTTCGAGTTCGAGTTCTCCGACCGAATCGAACCTGCGTCCCTCTGTTTACCAGTCTGTAACCTCCTTACCGCTGGGCCAAACTAGTTCGTTCACAGGCAAGCGATGGTTCCTGTTCCCTTCTGTTAAGGGTGCATGTATGCATGGCTGTACCTGCTCTCACCTCCGTCTCCTCCCTTCCCTCAACCCTTTAACCCTTTCACAGCTATGCTTTCCACTCGGTCACTGGGAAAACGACCTATAAAAGCGCCAAATTTCAAATCGGTTTCTGTGGAACGTTAAGCGCCATGTTTACTTACTTGTTTCATTAACCCCTTCACTGCCCCAGCCTATAAAATTTCCGGGCTGGGAGATACACCTACGCGCCTGAAAAACAGTATTAAAAAAAAAAAAAAAGTCCTATAACGCATCTACTTTCAGTGCTATGCGTTTCGATGAAAGCCCTTTCACATGTCAGTACGATAGGAAAACAAAAGGGCTTAAGGGTATCACATTTCGCACTTTTATTGATCGTTTTCGAGTGACATCATGACAGTGAAGGGGATAAGGCCTCCCCCCCCCTCCTCCCTCCCTCCCTCCCTCCCTCCCACCCGACCCCTCATTGCAGGAGCACGTAAAAGGATTTCTATCAAAATACACAACATCGAATGCAGATTGTTTTTTTTTTGAAAGCCCATCAAATATACTGTTTGCAGGCGTGTATGGGGGCACTTTTCAGCCAGGAAGTTTTACAGGCTGGGGCAGTGAAAGGGTTAACCTCCCAGCACCTCCACCCACTTCCTCTTCTTTTTTTTCTTCTTTTTTTCTCCGAGTCTGATTGGAAGGCCTTGGTGACTGGACTAGAGAGTCGAGAGGGGAACACGCAGCCCATGTGATTAAATCGTTGGAGGATTATAGCGGCCAAATTGGGTTAGAGACACAATCATCCCCATTTGTCACCGGACCTGTTTGTGAGGCGGGAACTGCGGCTGCGCCGATTGGCAAGCGCGACAGACCAAGACAAACTGCGCCGAGTTGTGCGCAATCTGGAAATTTGGGTCTTTGTTCCACGAACATCGTCGCCTATACGTGCGTGCGTGGTTTAGACGAGCTTGCGGTCGCGTGGTAGGTTAAGAATGAAGACAGGACAGGGACGCAGACTGGTGGGTCTACGTGGTTAAGTGGTCAATGGAGGTTTCGGGATTGAGGGGTTAGTTCTCGGGTCAAAATGTAATGCAATGTAAATGAGTATTTACAAA
>JABMCL010001836.1:870000-872500 GCA_018857735.1 Alviniconcha marisindica | reverse complement strand
ATGCCCACAGTCCCGTGTTCCTGCAAGGGACAAAGACGTACCACAATCAGTGACACTCAAGAATAATGCCCACAGTCCCGTGTTCCTGCAAGGGACAAAGACGTACCACAATCAGTGACACTCAAGAATAATGCCCACAGTCCCGTGTTCCTGCAAGGGACAAAGACGTACCACAATCAGTGACACTCAAGAATAATGCCCACAGTCCCGTGTTCCTGCAAGGGACAAAGACGTACCACAATCAGTGACACTCAAGAATAATGCCCACAGTCCCGTGTTCCTGCAAGGGACAAAGACGTACCACAATCAGTGACACTCAAGAATAATGCCCACAGTCCCGTGTTCCTGCAAGGGACAAAGACGTACCACAATCAGTGACACTCAAGAATAATGCCCACAGTCCCGTGTTCCTGCAAGGGACAAAGACGTACCACAATCAGTGACACTCAAGAATAATGCCCACAGTCCCGTGTTCCTGCCAGGGACAAAGACGTACCACAATCAGTGACACTCAAGAATAATGCCCACAGTCCCGTGTTCCTGCCAGGGACAAAGACGTACCACAATCAGTGACACTCAAGAATAATGCCCACAGTCCCGTGTTCCTGCAAGGGACAAAGACGTACCACAATCAGTGACACTCAAGAATAATGCCCACAGTCCCGTGTTCCTGCAAGGGACAAAGACGTACCACAATCAGTGACACTCAAGAATAATGCCCACAGTCCCGTGTTCCTGCAAGGGACAAAGACGTACCACAATCAGTGACACTCAAGAATAATGCCCACAGTCCCGTGTTCCTGCAAGGGACAAAGACGTACCACAATCAGTGACACTCAAGAATAATGCCCACAGTCCCGTGTTCCTGCAAGGGACAAAGACGTACCACAATCAGTGACACTTTAAGAATAATGCCCACAGTCCCGTGTTCCTGCAAGGGACAAAGACGTACCACAATCAGTGATATTCAAGAATAATGCCCACAGTCCCGTGTTCCTGCAAGGGACAAAGACGTACCACAATCAGTGACATTCAAGAATAATGCCCACAGTCCCGTGTTCCTGCAAGGGACAAAGACGTACCACGATCAGTGATATTCAGTGCGTATAAGACCTAGGTTAGAAGCCCTGGCCAAGAGGTTAGAATCCCTGGCTAAAATGTTGACCATCTTGAGGTTAGAATCCCTGGCTAAAATGGTGACCATCTTGAGGTTAGAATCCCTGGCTAAAATGGTGACCATCTTGAGGTTAGAATCCCTGGCTAAAATGGTGACCATCTTGAGGTTAGAATCCCTGGCTAAAATGGTGACCATCTTGAGGTTAGAATCCCTGGCTAAAATGGTGACCACCCTGATGAGAGACAACCCTTCTTTGAAGATGACTCTTTTTTTCCTGAAGTGTCGAAGTTCATATTTTTATGTAAAGGACTTCCTGATCCCCCTCTGCCTGTTTCTGTCCGTCATGGTACCTCTGTCTGTTTCTGTCCGTCATGCTGCCGCTGTCTGTTTCTGTCCGTCATGCTACCTCTATTTCTGTCCGTCATGCGACCTCTGTTTTTGTCTGTCATGGTACTGCTGTTTCTGTCCGTCATGCTACCTCTGTCTGTTTCTGTCCGTCATGCTACCTCTGTTTCTGTCCGTCATGCTACTGCTGTCTGTTTCTGTGCGTCAAGCTACATCTGTTTCTGTCCGTCATGTTACCTCTGTCTGTTTCTGTCCGTCATGCTACCTCTGTCTGTTTTTGTCCGTCATGCTACCTCTGTCTGTTTCTGTGCGTCATAGTACCTCTGCTTCTGTCCGTCATGCTACCTCTGTCTGCTTCTGTCCGTCGTACTATCTCTGTCTGTTTCTGTCCGTCATGCTACCTTGTTTCTGTCCATCATGCTACCTCTGTCTGTTTCTGTCCGTCATGCTACCTCTGTTTCTGTCCATCACGCTACCTCTGTCTCTTTCTGTCCGTCATTCTACCTCTGTTTCTGTCCGTCATGCGACCTCTGTCTGTTTCTGTCCGTCATGCTACCTCTGCTTCTGTCCGTCATGCTACCTCTGTCTGTTTCTGTCCGTCATGCTACCTTTGTTTCTGTCCATCATGCTACCTCTGTCTGTTTCTGTCCGTCATGCTACATCTGTTTCTGTCCATCACGCAACCTCTGTTTGTTTCTGTCCATCATGCTACCTCTGTCTGTTTTTGTTCTGTTTTAATCTTCCGTGAAAACCATTCTCTCTTCACAAACTTTTTCTTCAGTTCCCTTGCCCTGAAAACCATGCGTGTGTGTGTGTGTGTGTGTGTGTGTGTGTGTGTGCTGTGTGTGCTGTGTGTGTGTGTGGTGTGATGTTTGGGTGTGTGTGTGTGTGTGTGTGTGTGTGTTTGTGTTGTGTGTGGTGGTGTGTGTTGTGTGTGTGTGTGTGTGTGTGTGGTGTGTGTTGTGTGTGTGTGTGGGTGTGTGTGGTGTGTGTGTGGTGTGTGTGTGTGTGTGTGTGTGTGTGTGGTGTGTGTGTGTG
>JABMCL010001836.1:857500-865000 GCA_018857735.1 Alviniconcha marisindica | reverse complement strand
CGGTGTAGGGGGCGCCCTTTTTCTTTCTTTTTTAACCCCAGTCGCTCATAGACCCAGCTTCAGCACTCTTAGGGGTTTCTGACCTTTCAGGGCCTGACCTTGAAGAGAGACCAGAACGAGGCTTCGTCAGCAATGGGGAGGTGGGGGGGGGGGGGGGGGGGGGGGGGGACGTAGGTGAGGTTCACGCAATCGACGAGGAAATTCCGCAGCTTTGTTATGAAGTTCGAGCGAGTCAGGAGAAGATTGAAAAGCTTTATCAGTGTCTACCCAGCGGAAGACAGTATCGTCTCGGTGTCACGCAGCTTAAACGAGAAGTTGAACGGGAGCTGTGTATTGAAATCACGTGAGAGGTAATTGCTGGTCGTTGGCCTCAGGTTTAAATTTGAATCGTGCCACGGATATATAAATAGCTCAGCTTGTCTCGTTATTACCTACCCGTCCCTAATAAGCCTTATGATTTCTGTCGACTTGAACGAGAAGTTGAACGAGAGCTGTGTATTGAAATCACGTGAGAGGTAATTGCTGGTCGTTGGCCTCAGGTTTAAATTTGAATCGTGCCACGGATATATAAATAGCTCAGCTTGTCTCGTTATTACCTACCCGTCCCTAATAAGCCTTATGATTTCTGTCGACTTGAACGAGAAGTTGAACGAGAGCTGTGTATTGAAATCACGTGAGAGGTAATTGCTGGTCGTTGGCCTCAGGTTTAAATTTGAATCGTGCCACGGATATATAAATAGCTCAGCTTGTCTCGTTATTACCTACCCGTCCCTAATAAGCCTTATGGTTTCTCTGGACGTTAAGTACCATGTTTACTTACTTACTTACTTACTTGCTTACTTGCTTGCTTGCTTGCCTGCTTGCTTGCTTCCTCTCTTGCTTGCTTGCTTACTTACTTCTTTTAGCTTGGCTTCTTGACTGACCTCGTCACCTCATACAATTGCATAGCCTTCCCTTTGCATTGCTTGCTTGGATCTGCTTGCGATGTCAAATGTTGCTTGCTTCACTACTACTAGGCTTGCTATTCTCACTCGACACAAACACAACACTTCACACCTAAAACCCCAAAACCAGGTCAGGTCAGCCGCTCGCACCATTGTCACGATCTCAGCCATGTGTATGCATCTGTCATTGGGGACAGTAGAATGTTGAAGCAACACATGAACAACAAACCACACACACACACACACACCACACACACACCACACACACACCGCAGCCGCCAGCACGCACACACCAAGGCACGCAGCACACACTACACGACGCACGCACCACACACAACACACACACGCACGCACGCACACAACACACACACACGCATGCACACAACACACACACACACACACACACACACACACACACACACACACACACACCACACACACACACACACACACACACACACACACACACACACACACACACACACCACACACACACACACACACACACACACACACACACACACACACACACACACACACACACGCTGACGCAAACACACACACACACACACACACACACACACTGTACACACACACACACACACACACACACACACACACACACACACACACACACTTGGATCCACAGTGCAAGCTTTCCTCCTTTCCCTCTGTCTGTTTCGACGATTGCTGCACTCCGTCGTTCCTCACACATGTTAACGTTGTCTTGGATAGAAATACCAGCTTTGTCTGACTGACGGTCGTACGGACTCTGACAATACGTTCACACTTGCTACACGACCATCGATTTTCTCCTGGATTAAATCTAACATCAGCAGGAATAGAAGAATTGGGTCCCAAACGAAATCTTCGAGACGATTAACGAATTATGTCAGCTTCATATACTAAGAACTGAAGACTGTTGTCCTTGCTGATTATTAGAGAAGGGCTGCTTCTAAAATCGATTTTACCAAGGTGCATTGGAACCAGCATCTCCAGAAATGTGAACGATTTGAAGATGATTGTTCCTTGGACGGATCGAGCGATTTGGCACTTGCCAGAAATGGACAACAGTGAAAACAGTGCAAACTTGTTTCATCATGCAGATTTCTTAGAGACAGAGTGGGGGGAGGGGGAGGTGGGAAGGGGAAGAGAGAGAGAGAAAGAGCGACAGAGAAAGACACACAGAGAGACACACAGAGAGACACAGAGAGAAACACACAGAGAGAGACACACTCACACAGAGACAGAGAGAGACAGAGACAGAGAGACAGACACAGAGAGAGAGACAGAGACAGACAGACAGACAAACAGAAACAGAGAGGCAGAGAGAGATAGAGACAGAGACGAGAGACAGAGACAGAGACAGAGACAGAAACAGAGACAGAGAGACAGAGAAGTAAAGTGCTACCGAGGGTGATAATGCGTATATGTAGCGGTGACGCGTTGGAAGCTAGTTTTTGGCTGAAATCCTACCGGCAGACAGAATAAATAAAGAGGCTTTCTTTCCCTTGTTCCCCTTCGCGGACCGGCGCATTGAAGGACACTGGAAGGGTCAGACCGTTCCCAGGCCTGTGCATTGGGTTTTGCAATCGATTTGCAATCGATTCTTCTCGAGAACCATTGCTGGCGAGCGGTGTTCTTTTCCAATCTCGCCACTGATGGGTCCGTTTGGAGCGGTGATTCTGTACAGTCTCTGCCTCTCCCTGGCTTAATTCTGCATCCGGATCTACTCTTCTTCTTCGTCCTCGTCTTCCTCGTCCTCCTCTTCCTTGTTCTTGTCTTTCTCGTCCTCTTCTTCCTCGCCCATTTCTTCCTCGATATTTTCGTCCTCATCTTCCTCTTCGTCTACGTCCTCCTTCTCTTCTTCTTCTTCTTCTTCTTCTTCTTCTTCTTCTTCTTCTTCTTCTTCTTCTTCTTCTTCTTCTTCTTCTTCTTCTTCTTCTTCTTTTCCTTCTCTTCTTCTCTTCTTCTTCTTCATCTTCTTCTTCTTCTTCTTCTTCTTCTCTTCCTTCTTCTTCTTCTTCTTCTTCTTCTTATCTTCTTCTTCTTCTTCTTCTTCTTCTCCTTCTTCTTCATCTTCTTCTTCTTCTTCTTCTTCTTCTTCTTCTTCATCTTCTTCTTCGTCTACGTCCTCCTTCTCTTCTTCTTCTTCTTCTTCTTCTTCTTCTTCTTCTTCTTCTTCTTCTTCTTCTTCTTACTTTTCCTCTTCGTCTTCCTCTTCTTCCTTCTTATCTTCATTTGATTCCTCGATCTCTTCCTCCCCATCTTCTTCCTCCTCCTCCTCCTCCTCCTCTTCTTACTTCTCTTCTTCCAACGCCCTTAACTTCTCCGTCTCCTTTTCCTTCTTCTTCCTGTCTCTCTAATTCTTCCTTTTCTTGGTTTCTTCTTCTTTCTTTCTTTTCCTTAATTTTTTTTTTTTTTTTTTTTTTAAATGTATACATTATTTTGACTTTCCCTTTGTTTTGGCTTCCGGACGCAAGCCAAAAAAAAAAAACGTCCACTCTAAATCTGCCGTCTCTTGCAAACCCCGAGGTTGGATTGCTGCTAAATAATCTTCTGTTTGTGGCGTTCCACAGAACCAGCAGAAGCGCACTGAAAATGTGGAAAGTGTTGCTGCGAGCACGCTGTGTGTAACTAGATCACACCATTGCTGCAAGCACGCCGTGTACCCATATGACAGTGTCGTTGCAAAGAAATGAAGCTATTCGTCAATTGTCGGGTAGTGATGCTATTCATCAATCTCGTGACACATTTCAGAACCACAACACGTTTTTTGAGATCGTGATAATTAAGTGGCAAAGGTGTCGAACGAATTCGCTAGATGTTTCACGTGGCCACGATTTTCTTCAATTTCGTGGCAATGTCCGCTTTTAGCCCCGTCGGTTCACGGTCTTCAGATGGTGTGTGTGTGTGTGTGTGTGTGTGTGTGTGTGTGTGTGTGTGTGTGTGGTGTGTGTGTGTGTGTGTGTGTGTGTGTGTGTGTGTGTGTGTGTGGTGTGTGGTGGTGTGTGTTGTGTGTGTGTGTGTGTGTGTGTGTGTGTGTGTGTGTGTTGTGTGTGTGTGTGTGTGTGTGTGTGTGTTGTGTGTGTGTGTGTGTGTGTGTGTGTGTGTGTGTGTGTGTGTGGTGTGTGTGTGTGTGTGTGTGTGTGTGTGTGTGTGTGTGTGTGTGTGTGTGTGTGTGTGTGTGTGTGTGTGTGTGTGTGTGTGTGTGTGTGTGTGTGTGTGTGTTGTGTGTGTGTGTGTGTGTGTGTGTGTGTGTGTGTGTGTGTGTGTGTGTGTGTTGGTGTGTGTGTGTGTGTGTGTGTGTGTGTGTGTGTGTGTGTGTGTGTGTGTGTGTGTGTGTGTGTGTGTGTGTGTGGTGTGTGTGTGTGTGTGTGTGGTGGTGTGTGTGGTGTGTGTGTGTGTGTGTGTGTGTGTGTGTGTGTGTGTGTGTGTGTGTGTGTGTGTGTGTGTGTGTGTGTGTGTGTGTGTGTGTGTGGTTGTGTGTGTGTGTGTGTGTGTGTCTGTGTGTGTGTCTGTGTGTGTGTGTACGGAATGAACTTGAAGTATGCACTACGCTGGCATATCCACATATCAGTCCATTCCGTACTATGTCAGTGCTGTACACGCACACACGCATACACGCACACACGCACACACGCACACACGCATACTCAAACCATCTGAGAACAGCGAACCGACGGGGCTAAAAGTGGATATTGCCAATTTCGTAATGCGTTTCAGATCCAGAACACGTTGGCTGAGTTTGTGACATACGGCTAATGCGTTGTCTGAGTTTGTGGGATGTTTGAGGTAGTCAAAATATTGCTAGGTATCGTGTCACGTTTTAGATCCAAAACACGTTGACTGAGTTCGTGACATGTGGCCAATGCGTTGTCTGAGTTTGTGGGATGTTTGAGGTAGTCAAAATATTGCTAGGTATCGTGTCACGTTTTAGATCCTAAACACGTAGACTGAGTTCGTGACATGTGGCCAATGCGTTGTCTGAGTTTGTGGGATGTCTGAGGTAGTGAAAATATTGCCCAGTATCGTGTTTCGTTTTAGATCCAAAACACGTCTGGACTGAGTTCGTGACATGTGGCAATGCGTTGTCTGAGTTTGTGGGATGTTTGAGGTGGTCAAAATATTGCCGGTATCGTACTGTTTCACGTTTTAGATCCTAAACACGTAGACTGAGTTCGTGACATGTGGCCAATGCGTTGTCTGAGTTTGTGGGATGTCTGAGGTAGTGAAAATATTGCCCAGTATCGTGTTTCGTTTCGGATCCAAAACATGTTGGCTGAGACCGTGACAAGTGGCATATGGGAAGTTTCATGTAATGGGGTCCGTGTTCAGGTGGTGAGTGATTGACCGAGTTGTGGGTACTGTTTCAGGTGGTGAGTGTTGACCGAGTTGGTGGGTACATGTTTCCGGTGGTGAGTGTCTAATGAACGAGTTGGTGGGTACGTGTTTCAGGTCATGAGTGCATTGACCGAGTTGATGGGTACGTGTTTCAGGTGGTGAGTGTATTGACCGAGTCGGTGGATACGTGTTTCAGGTCGTGAGTTCATTGACCGAGTTAGTGGGTACCTGTTTCAAGTGGTGAGTGGATTGACCGAGTTAGTGGGTACCTGTTTCAGGTGGTGAGTGGATTGACCGAGTTGGTGGGTAATGTTTCCGGTGGTGAGTTCACTGACCGACCTGGTGGGTACCTGTGTCAGGTGGTGAGTGCATTGACCAACCTGGTGGGTACATGTTTCAGGTGGTGAGTGCATTGACCGACCTGGTGGGTACGTGTTTCAGGTGGTGAGTGGATTGACCGACTTGGTGGGTACGTGTTTCAGGTGGTGAGTGGATTGACCGACCTGGTGGGTACCTGTATCAGGTGGTGAGTGCATTGACCGACCTGGTGGGTACGTGTTTCAGGTGGTGAGTGGATTGACCGACTTGGTGGGTACGTGTTTCAGGTGGTGAGTGGATTGACCGACCTGGTGGGTACCTGTATCAGGTGGTGAGTGCATTGACCGACCTGGTGGGTACGTGTTTCAGGTGGTGAAGATGCTCATCGTCGTCGTGCTCCTCTTCGCCGTCTGCTGGGGCCCTGTCCTCATCAACAACGTGCTGGTAGCCGCCGGCGTGCTGAGCCAGCTCCACTACGGGTACCTCAAACCTCTGAGGCAGGCCTTCTACCTCCTGTCCTACCTCAACTCCTGCCTCAACCCCCTCGTCTACGGCTTCATGTCCGCGCACTTCCGGGCCAGCTTCCGGCAGGCGTTCTTCTCCTGCTGCTTCTTCCGCCGTCGGCACGTGCGCAATCCCAGGAGTCTGGCGTCCTTCCATTCCCGGACTATGGTCACCAGCTTCCGTTCCCAGCCGGGCCGTTTGCACACGTCCACCAGACGGAAGATCTACCTGGCTCCGGACGTCCCTGGCCCCGAGCAGTACTGAAGCACTGCCGCGGGTCGTGTGTCTCTGGCGGAGGACGAGACGGGCCGTGTGTTTGGTTGAGACCCGCTGTGTGGTTTAGTGGATGGTCTGCTCGACCGTCGGACAACACTGCCCATTGGTGTTGTGGATGATCTGTCTGATCTGACACATTCCTGCCCTTCGCTGAACAACGGACACTCCTTGTGTTGTGGAAGATCTGTCTGATCTGAGACAGCCCTGCCCATCGCTGCATAGCAACCACCCTTGGTTTTGTGGAAGATCTATCTGATCTGAGACAGCCCTGCCCATTGCTGAATAACGGACACTCCTTGTGTTGTGGAAGATCTGTCTGATCTGAGACAGCCCTATCCATTGCTGAATAACGGACACTCCTTGTGTTGTGGAAGATCTGTCTGATCTGAGGCAGCCCTTTCCATTGCTGCACAGCACCTTCCCTTATTGATGTGGAAGATTTATCTGATCTCAAACAGCCCCACTGATTGCTGTATAGCAGACACCCCTGGTGTTGTGCAAGATCTATTGGATCTGAGACAACGTCGAATATTGCTGAACAACAGCTGTCCCTGGTGTTGGGCAAGATCTATTGGATCTGAGACAACGTCGAATATTGCTGAACAACAGCTGCCCCTGGTGTTGAGGAAGACCTATCTGATCTGAGACAACATCGACAATTGCGGAATAACAGCTAGCCCCCTCTGGTGTTGTGGAACACAATTATGTCTGATCTGAGACAGCCCTTCCCATTACGTGACAACAGCCTCCCCTGGTGTTGTGGAACATAATTATGTCTGACCTGAGACAGCCCTTCCCATTACGTGACAACAGCCTCCCCTGGTGTTGTGGAACATAATTATGTCTGATCTGAGACAGCCCTTCCCATTACGTGACAACAGCCTCCCCTGGTGTTGTGGAAGACCTGTTTGATCTGAGACAGCCCTTCCCATTACGTGACAACAGCCTCCCCTGGTGTTGTGGAAGACCTGTTTGATCTGAGACAGCCCTTCCCATTACGTGACAACAGCCTCCCCTGGTGTTGTGGAAGACCTGTTTGATCTGAGACAGCCCTTCCCATTACGTGACAACAGCCTCCCCTGGTGTTGTGGAAGACCTGTTTGATCTGAGACAG
>JABMCL010001836.1:847500-852500 GCA_018857735.1 Alviniconcha marisindica | reverse complement strand
CTTCTCTCTCTCTCTCTCTCTCTCTCTCTCTCTCTCTCCCCTCCCTCTCTCTCTCTCTCTCTCTCTCTCTCTCTCTCTCTCTCTCTCTCTCTCTCTCTCTCTCTCTCTCTCTCTCTCTCTCTCTCTCTCTCTCTCTCTCTCTCTCTCTCTCTCTCTTGTCATTTCTCTGCATTTTTGGAAAGACGTACATTCTTTAAAATATTTGATTCAAAGATTCAGTCAGTTTTGTTGTATTCATCAGAAATATGGGGGCTACACATACTAGACAGCATCGAAAGAGTACATCTCATGGCATGTAAAAGATATTTGGGTGTGCCAAGCCGTACCCCAAACAAGATGGTATATGGAGAGTTAGGTAGATATCCTCTCTTTATTGCCTCATATGTTCGTTGTATTAAGTACTGGTTGCGCTTACTGTATATGGAACAGAGCAGATTACCTAATCAGGCCTACAGGATGCTTGTTAATCTTGATGAAAACGGGAAACAATGTTGGGCAACGGAGGTACGAGAACTCCTGTGTAAAACTGGCTTTTACTTTGTATGGTTACAGCAAGGCGTTGGAGACGTCAAATCATTTTTGTATGTCTTCAAGCAAAGATTGTTAGACATGTTCACCCAGGAGTGGACTGCTGACATCAGAGACAAAGAAAGATATGAAATGTATCGTTCTTTCAAAGTTATGTTTGGAGCAGAACAATATTTATCAGTTATAGATATATATTGTTTCAGAGTAGCACTGACGCAATTCCGACTTGGTGTACTTCCAATAAATAGCAATATGTACAGATACAGTGACTGTCCTACAAACAAAAACTGTGTATTTTGCCAAAACCAGGTTGAAAATGAAGATCACTTCCTTTTGGTTTGTCCTCTGTACACGGATCTAAGAAACAGATTCCTTGAACAAAAAGGTATTCAGTCGTTACAGAACATATTGAGAAGGAAAAACACTAAAGGTTGTCGACTGCTTTCAAAGTTCATTTTCCATGCTATTAACAGAAGAAAACTATATGTAGATGTGTAAGCACCTGGGATGATACTGACTAGAAATGACTCCACCTTATTGACCGACACACAGTACTTTGTCGGCATCTACCACCATAATGTCTCATTTTCCCGGTGCGACTGTTTGGTCCTCTTTTCTTTTGTTTATTGTTTCTGTTTGTTGTTTGTTTGTTTGTTGATATGTGTCTTGTTTGTCTGTGTGTTTTGCTGTTTGTATGTCTTATTTGTCTGTCTGTGTGTATAATTTAGTTTTGTATTTGCGGCTTTTTATATGGGTCTATGGCCAAAATACAATAAACCATCTAAAGTCTGAAAGTCTAAAGTCTCTCTCTCTCTCTCTCTCCCTCTCTCTCTCTCTCTCTCTCTCTCTCTCTCTCTCCTCTCTCTCTCTCTCTCTCTCTCTCTCTCTCTCTCTCCTCCCCCCTCCCTCTCTCTCTCTCTCTCTCTCTCTCTCTCTCTCTCTCTCTCTCTCTCTCTCTCTCAATCGGAATTAGGCCAGTTCCGCTAAAACCAGAAACAGTTTAGTACTGCAGAACAACAGCAAGCCAAGGAGAGTATTTTGAACACCGGAAGCTCGTCACAGGCTCATTTCCGGTCAAAACAAAGCGGGAACAACAATCCCAAATTCTCTCGTAGTACCAGCACCACTCCGCACGCTCTAATGGCAGCCGAGAGTGGCAAATTTAATCCCGTGGTGCATGAAATGCTTTTACCGCGGAAAGCCGAGTTACAGCTGGTACTTAACGAGAACGGAGTAAATCATTGTTCACTTCCGTGTACCAGCGCTTTTAGGAGATTTGTACACTGACCTGTGTTGTACGGTCAGTGACCTAATTTCACCCTCTGTCTCTCTCTGTTTCTCTGTCTCTCTGGCTCTGTCTCTGTCAATCTCTGTCTCTGTCTCTGTCAATCTCTCTCTCTCTCTCTCTCTCTCTCTCTCTCTCTCTCTCTCTCTCTCTCTCTCTCTCTCTCTCTCTCTCTCTCTCTCTCTCTCTCTCTCTCTCTCTCTCTCTCTCTCTCTCTCTCTCTCTCTCTCTCTCTCTCTCTCATCACACACACACACACACACACACACACACACACACACACACACACACACACACACACACACAACACACGCACACATACACACGCACACATACACACGCACACACACACGCACACGCACGCACACACACACACACACACACACACACACACACACACACACACATCAGAATGTAGAAGGGAAGAAGAAGGAGGCGGAGGAGGAGGAGGAAGAAAATATAAACTGAATGCTTGCAACACGCGCCTACAGGTCAACCACAAACGTTCAACTACTATATAGCTAATTCTTTTTCTTCTTCCTCCCTTCTCTTCTCGTTCCTCACAAAGAGCAAGATGACGATGATGATAATGTTGACCATCATACTGATGAGATGAGGCAGGATGATGGCGACGATGATAATGTTGACCATCATACTGATGAGATGAGGCAGGATGATGGCGACGATGGTAATGTTGGCCATCATACTGATGTGATGAGGCAGGATGATGACGATGATGATAATGTGGACCATCATACTGATGAGATGAGGCAGTATGATGACGATGATGATAATGTGGAGCATCATACTGATGAGATGAGGCAGGATGATGACGATGTTGATAATGTTGACCATCATACTGATGTGATGAGGCACAGATGACGATGATGGCAATGTGGACCATCATACTGATGAGATGAAGCACGAAGCTGACGATGATGATAATGTTGACCATCATACTGATGAGATGAAGCACAGATGACGATGATGATAATGTTGACCATCATACATATGATATGAGGCACGATGATGACGTTGATGGTAATGTTGACCATCATACTGATGACATGAGGCACGATGATGACGATAACGATGATAATGGTGATGACGGTGTTAATAATGATGACATTACGATATATCATAGTGTTGGCACAATCTATTCATGCGGGTAATAAAATCAGGAGATAAAACAAATAATTATTTGGATCTAGCTAGCAATAAAATAATCCGTTTTACACAGTAGTTGTTTTTTTTCTTCTCTCCCCTGCTCTAAAACGGTTACTCGGTGAGATAACTGCTGTTCTGTGCCTTCCGTTTAGAATATTAGGGAGCACAAATTTAGGTATGAAAAACAAACAAACAAAGCAACAACAAAAAAACTAAAACAAAAAAAAAACTAAAAAGCAAACAAAACAACAACAAAAAAGTTAAATACATTGACATTGTGATGAAACCGGTTTGCAGAATCCGAGAAAATTAAATTGTAAGCATTAAACACGTTGTCAGAGGCTCAAAGGAAACAGCAGCTACAGGATCTGCTGATGGTTTTTGCTCAAAAGCGCATTCGCTTCTTGCTTTTAAATGGCGTGATAATAGCACAAATGGAGAGAGAGAGAGAGAGAGAGAGAGAGAGGGAGGGAGGGTATGGAGCGAATGATGAATGGAGGTGAGGGATGAAAGAGAGAACTCGAACTCGAACTCGAATTTGAAAACTTTATTTTACAAGGATTGTAGTTTAGGTTTAAAAAACCTAACAACTAATGTCTAAGCTATTGATGAGTAAATATAAAATTACGGACATCATTTCTATACATATAGGCATGAATGAGTGAGAGAGAGAGGGGGAGAGAGAGAGGGGAGCGGAGAGAGAGAGAGGGAGAGAAAAAGGGGCAGTGGTAGAGGGGAAGAGAGATGGAGAGAGGGGGGGGGTGGAGGGAGAGAGAGAGAGAGAGAGGGAGGGAGAGAGAGGGGGGGAGAGAGGGGGAGTTAGGGAGGGAGGGAGGGAGGAGAGAGAGAGAGAGAGAGAGAGAGAGAGGAGAGAGAGAGAGAGGAGGGGAGGAGGGGGAGGGAGGGAGGAAGGGAGGGAGGGAGAGAGAGAGAGACGGAGAGAGAGAGCGAGAGAAGAAGGAGATAGAAAGGGAGGAGAGAGAGAGAGAGAGACACACACACACACACACACACACACACACACACACACACACACACACACACCACACACACACACACACACACACACACACACACACACACACACACACACGCACACACACACACACACAACACCACACACACACACACACACACACACACACACACACACACACACACACACACAACTGATCACAGACACGAAGACAGAGAGAGAGGGCGTGGGGGAGAGAGGGGTGGGTGGGTGGAAAGAGAGACAGAGAGGCAGAGACAGACAAATAGACACAAAGAGAGAGACAAACAGACAGACAAACACACAGTTACACAGAGACAAAGAGACAGACACAGACACACAGAGAGATGGGAGCTATAGGCTTCTTCAACAGTCATGAATTTCAAGACATCAACCTCAGAAGAAAAAAAAGAAAAAAAGAAAAAAGAAACGGACACAACAACAACTCATCCGATCCCATTTTCCGCACTACAGAATCAACGCACGGCACTCGTCCTAGATCTCAAACAGTACTTCAACGTCAACCGAATTTCTGGGCAGAAGAAACACATTGCAAACCCAGCAAATCGGATCGGAAAACAACTTCATGCCCGCCTGCTCGCGCGTGAAATCGCTGGTCGCGGTCAAGTGTAAAGGAAAAACAATTAGGACTAATACTGACCGTGGAGTCCCGTCCGCTGATCAGCGAATTTGGCCAAAGTACGCTACTGAGCACAAGTATATCCTCCCTCGCCTGGCATTAAGACATGAGATGGGAGAGAAGTGTGGGGAGGGTGGTGGGGTAGGGGTGAGGAGGGGGCAGGTGTGTGTGTGTGTGTGTGTGTGTGTGTGTGTGTGTGTGTGTGTGTGTGTGTGTGTGTGTGTGTGTGTGTGTGTGTGTGTGTGTGTGTGGTGTGTGTGTGGTGTGTGTGTGTGTGGTGTGTGTGTGTGTGTGTGTGTGTTGTGTGTTGTGTGTGATGTGTGTGTGTGTGTGGTGTGGTGTGTGGTAGAGGGGGGGGGGTGTTGAGAAGTTTGCGAGGCTGGTCG
>JABMCL010001836.1:840000-842500 GCA_018857735.1 Alviniconcha marisindica | reverse complement strand
CTCCAAAAATTCCAAAAATCTCCACAAACTCCAACAATATCCAAAAACTCCAAAAATGTCCACAAACTCCAAAATCTCCCAAAACTCCAAAACTCTCCAAAAATTCCTAAAAAAATCTCCAAAAACTCCAACAATATCCAAAAACTCCAAAAATGTCCACAAAAAACTCCAAAAATCTCCACAAACTCCGAAGATCTCCAAAAATTCCAAAAATCTCCACAAACTCCAAAAATCTCAAACACAACGAGGCCTAGAGCGCTCCTGCAGAATCAACAAACAAGGGAGTTAATTGGCGCTCGAAATACGTCACACAAGCACAACAACAAAGACCTGAGTCGCCTACGGGTAGCTCTCACCTGGCATGCGTGTAAATACAAGGTACATAAACTCCAACAGAGGTACATCTTTGATCCATATGTACATTTGAGGATGTACCTCTGGTGAAGTTTATGTACCTTGCATTTTGTACCTTGTATTTACCTTGTATTTACGCAGGCAGGTGAGAGTTACCGTAGGCGACTCGGGTCTTTGTTGTTGTACTTGCGTTACGTATTTCCGGCTCTAATTAACTCCCTTTTTTGAAAGTTGATTTTTACAAACTCCAAGCGTCGATTTACGACATCCGTCCTTGGAGTAAGGGTGCCGGAAAGCGAGGCTTGGATTGTGTGAGAATGATTGCCTGCGATGTAAAGTGCTGTACGCTCTCAGCACGGTCTTTAGTTTCGCATTTAAATGATGGCGGCTGACTTCGCAGACGAGGGTTCTGTGCTGTACGCTCTGGGCACGGTCTTTAGTTTCGCACTTAAATGATGGCGGCTGACTTCGCAGACGAGGGTTCTGTGCTGTACGCTCTGGGCACGGTCTTTAGTTTCGCACTTAAATGATGGCGGCTGACTTCGCAGACGAGGGTTCCGTAGGGTGACGCTCTGGCACGGTTCAGCTCGCACTTAACACAGGCAGGTGACTTAGGATGTATTCGTTATATCACATAATTATACGGAAGGAAACAGCACCACGCACGCACCACGCACGCCCCCCGACACGCACGCACGCACGACACACTCACACACACACACACACCACACACACCACACACACACACACCACACCACACACACACACACACACACACACACACACAACACACACACACACACCACACACAACACACACCCCACACACACACACACACACACACACACACACACACACACACACACACACACACACACACACGAGCCAGCTCGTGAGCACAGGGCTCTAGATACGTTTCAGTGTGTGGACAGTATTCAAATTGATTCTTTCTACAGACTCCTTTAAGCTAGAACTATGTACTTACATGAACTGTCCCTCTTTCCTGTCTGTCGCACTATTTACACCCCCTGACACCACCGTGTCTGTCCTATCTCCAAGCATACAACAAAGATAGGAGAAAAAAGTAACAGACTCTATAATGTGATTTAACCTCTGAAGTATGCCGCTTGGACTACAAAGTCCTACATGTCCTGGGTGATTTTTGGACCGATCTTTGTCATATAGAATAATCATATTTCGGATTCTAGAATTTATCAAATTTACCTTCTGTCAGATTTTGATACACGATGTAGGAAATATGTTTTCGAAATAACACCCATTTTATTTTGTTGTTAAAAAAAAAGGAGACAGACAGACAGACAGACAGAAAGATAGACAGACAGACAGAATCAACAAACAGTGGAGTTAATTAGCGCTCGAAATACGTAACACAAGTACAACAACAAAGACCTGAGTCGCCTACGGTAACTCTCAACCTCGCATGCGTGTAAATACAAGGTACATAAACTCCACCAGAGGTACATTGTTGTTCTACTTGTGTTGCGTATTTCGAGCGCTGATTAACTCTTCTGTTTGTTGATTCTGCATGAGCGCTCTGGGCCTCATTCTGTTTCAGATTTGAGAGAGAGAGAGAGACAGACAGACAGACAGACAGACAGACCGTTCCATCGTACACCCCTTTCGCCCTACACAGGTAGAAACTAACCAGGCTGTTTTATAATGCAGCCTTCGTGTTCCACTTAGACACGATCTAACCACGTCGTTCCATTGTATACCCCTTGTGCCCTACATGCGCACAAACTATAACCAGGCCGGTCCATGCATGCACCCCTGTGCCCTACACAGACACACAAACTATAACCAGGCCGTTCCATGCATGCACCCCCTGTGCCCTACACAGACACACAAACTATAACCAGGCCGGTCCATGCATGCACCCCCTGTGCCCTACACAGACACACAAACTATAACCAGGCCGTTCCATGCATGCACCCCCTGTGCCCTACACACACACAAACTATAACCAGGCCGGTCCATGCATGCACCCCCTGTGCCCAAACTCAGACACAAATCAGCCAGGCTGTTTCATGAATGCACCCCTAGTGCCCTACAGATTACGTACACGAACTAACCAGGCCGTTCCCTCGTACATCCCTTGTCCCCCGCACAACACAAACTATAACCA
>JABMCL010001836.1:810000-822500 GCA_018857735.1 Alviniconcha marisindica | reverse complement strand
TTCTTCGTCGTCCTCTTTCTCTTCCTCCTCGTCCTCCTCCTCTTCCTCTTTATTTTCTCCGCGTTGTCTTCCTCCTCCTCATTGCCGTCCTACTCTTCTTCCTCTTTATTTTCTCCACGTTGTCTTCCTCCTCCTCATTGCCGTCCTACTCTTCGTCCTCTTTATTTCCTCCTCCTTGTGTTGTTCGACCTCGTCGTCCTCCTTCTCTTCCTTCCCCTCTTCGACATCCTCTTCCTCGTCCTCTTTCTCCTATTCCTCCTCCTCTTCCCCTTCCTTCTCCTGCTGCTCGTTGTCCTCGTCTTTGTCCTCCTTGTTCTCCTCCTGCTCCTCCTCTTCCTCTGTCCCCACCTCCTCCTCTTATTCCTTCTCCCCTTCCTTCTCCTGCTGCTCCTTGTCCTCGTCTTCGTCCTCCTCCTCCTCTTCTTCCTCCTCCTCTTCCTCCTCCTCCTCTTCCTTCTTCTGCTGCTGGTTGCCCTCGTCTTCCTCCTTCTCCTCCTCTTATTCCTCCTCCTCTTCTTCCTCCTCCTCTTCCTCCCCTCCTCTTCCTCTTCCTTCGGCTGCTGCTCGTTGTCCTCATTCGTTATCCTCCTCTTCCCCCTCCTCTTCCCCCTCCTCTTATTCCTCCTCCTCTTCCTCTTCCCCTCCTCCTCCTCCCCCCTTCCTCCTCCTGCTGCTCAACATCCTCGTCTTCGTCCTTCTTGTCCTCCTCCTCCTCCTCCTCTTCTTCCTCCTTCTCCTCCTCTTCTTACTCCTCCTCCCCTTCCTCCTCTTATTCCTCCTCTTCTTCCTCTTCCCCCCTTCACCCCCCCCCTTCCTTCTCTTGCTGCTCGTCGTCCTCGTCTTCGTCCTCCTTGTTTCCCCCTCCTCTTCTTCCTCCTTCTCCTCCTCTTCTTACTCCTCCTCCCCTTCCTCCTCTTATTCCTCCTCTTCTTCCTCTTCCCCCCTTCACCCCCCCCCTTCCTTCTCTTGCTGCTCGTCGTCCTCGTCTTCGTCCTCCTTGTCCTCCTCCTCCTCTTCTTCCTCCTTCTCCTCCTCTTCTTACTCCTCCTCCCCTTCCTCCTCTTATTCCTCAGTCTTCTTCCTCTTCCCCCCTTCACCCCCCCCCTTCCTTCTCTTGCTGCTCGTCGTCTTCGTCTTCGTCCTCCTTGTCCTCCTCCTCCTCCTCTTCTTCCTCCTTCTCCTCCTCTTCTTACTCCTCCTCCCCTTCCTCCTCCTCCTTCTCCTTCGAAGTTTTCTCCTTCTGCTTCCGCCTGACATGAGGATGCAGCGGTCTGCATGCATCACGTGCACACATGCAACGTCTGTGTGCAGGCAAAGACGTGGGAGGTGACCGACCGAGGGTCAGTGGGCGGCGCCGTCGATGCCGTGCCCATGAGGATCCTCATGTGGGAGACGGTGAGAGTCGCTATACATATTCATTGGTCACAACTGGGAGACGGTGAGAGTCGCTATACATATTCATTGGTCACAACTGGGAGACGGTGAGTTTCGCTACATATTCATTGGTCACAACTGGGAGTCGGTGAGTTTCGCTATACATATTCATTGGTCACAACTGGGAGACGGTGAGTTTCGCTATACATATTCATTGGTCACAACTGGGAGACGGTGAGTTTCGCTATACATATTCATTGGTCACAACTGGGTGACGGTCAGTTTCGCTATACATATTCATTGGTCACAACTGGGAGACGGTGAGAGTCGCTATACATATTCATTGGTCACAACTGGGAGACGGTGAGAGTCGCTATACATATTCATTGGTCACAACTGGGAGTCGGTGAGTTTCGCTATACATATTCATTGGTCACAACTGGGAGTCGGTGAGTTTCGCTACATATTCATTGGTCACAACTGGGAGTCGGTGAGTTTCGCTATACATATTCATTGGTCACAACTGGGAGACGGTGAGTTTCGCTATACATATTCATTGGTCACAACTGGGAGACGGTGAGAGTCGCTATACATATTCATTGGTCACAACTGGGAGTCGGTGAGTTTCGCTACATATTCATTGGTCACAACTGGGAGTCGGTGAGTTTCGCTATACATATTCATTGGTCACAACTGGGAGACGGTGAGTTTCGCTATACATATTCATTGGTCACAACTGGGAGTCGGTGAGTTTCGCTATACATATTCATTGGTCACAACTGGGAGACGGTGAGTTTCGCTATACATATTCATTGGTCACAACTGGGAGACGGTGAGTTTCGCTATACATATTCATTGGTCACAACTGGGAGACGGTGAGTTTCGCTACATATTCATTGGTCACAACTGGGAGTCGGTGAGTTTCGCTATACATATTCATTGGTCACAACTGGGAGACGGTGAGTTTCGCTACATATTCATTGGTCACAACTGGGAGACGGTGAGTTTCGCTATACATATTCATTGGTCACAACGGGGAGACGGTGAGTTTGGCTATACATATTCATTGGTCACAACTGGGAGACGGTGAGTTTGGCTATACATATTCATTGGTCACAACTGGGAGACGGTGAGTTTCGCTATACATATTCATTGGTCACAACTTGGAGACGGTGAGTTTCGCTATACATATTCATTGGTCACAACTGGGAGACGGTGAGTTTGGCTATACATATTCATTGGTCACAACTGGGAGACGGTGAGTTTCGCTATACATATTCATTGGTCACAACTGGGAGACGGTGAGTTTGGCTATACATATTCATTGGTCACAACTGGGAGACGGTGAGTTTCGCTACATATGCATTGGTCACAACTGGGAGACGGTGGGTACTCATTGTTCACAACTGGGAGACTGGGAGTATCCTTTCATACTCACTGGTCACAACCGGGAGACGGTGAGTACCATTACCTACTCACTAGTCACAGTTGGGAGACGGAGCGTATCGCTACATGCTCATTGGTCACAACTGCTGTTTTAATATCTGTGATAAAATAGCGGCTTGGTAAAATTAATCGCCAGCTTTGACATTTTTCGTGTGGAAGCTCAGAAAACAACACACACACACACACACGTACGCACGCACGCACGCACGCACGCACGCACGCACGCACGCACGCACGCACGCACGCACGCACGCACGCACGCACGCACGCACGCACACACACACACACACAAACCAACAACAAGCAAGTTGTCAATTAGACATTCTAATTAGGTCTGGAACACCTTAACACGGAGCAAGACTAGAAGGGTCCCCCAATCCTAACGATAAAGAGAAGATCTGACCCCCATGTGGCACTGTGTTGGCTGGTGGAATAGTATCATTGGCGGGAGCTCCCACAAGTATCATTTTTGTCGCGACAACTTTTGTCGCGGCAAGCAACACTTGTTTGTGGCGAAAAAAAAACAAAAACGTCTTTTGTCGCGGCAATATCATTGGCGGGAGCTGCCACAAGTATTCTTTTTGTCGCGCTACAAACACGTGTTCGTCGCGACAAAACACGTCTTTGGTCTCGACAAAAGTGTGCTTGTCGCGACAAAAACATGTTTGTGGCGAAAATAGTCGGGAAAAGTTATGATAAACACATATTTGTCCCGACAAGCATAATTTTGTCGAGACAAAAGACGTGTTTTGTCGCGACAAAAATGATACATGTGGCAGGTCCCGCCAGTGATAGAACAGAGCATTCCGTCCTGGCTATTTCCTCGCAAGCTTTCCACCTGACCACGTTGTGGGTGGTACCGTTTTAGCCGGTGTGCTGCACGACGATCTGAGTCTGATTCAGCAGTCAAATCATCGGATCTTGCCTCTTTTGGCTACAACTGATATTTAATTTTCTTATCAACGAACCTACGCCATTCCTTATTTTGAAGTTGTTTGTTGTATTTTCTTCAATGGCTGTCGGACTGAAAGCATAGCAACGGAGCGAAAAACCGGTTAGATATATCAAAGCTTGTGGGGAAAAGAAGAAGAAGAAGAAGAACAACAACAACAACAAAACAACAAATAAAAAAATAAAAGAACTTAGCTATCACTATTCGGAACCAACATACAAGGGAGTTAATTAGCGCTCGAAAGACGTCACACGAACACGACAACAAAGACCTGAATCGCCTACGGCAACTTTCATCTGGCATGTGAGTAAATAAAAGGTACATAAACTCCACCAGAGGTACAGCCTCAAACCTCAAGGTCACCTTTCAGGTTTTTAGCGCGGGAAGTTAATTGTGACGTGTTAATTGGTTGAAACGTTCAGTGACTGGCAGCCCCAGTATTCTCTGTTGATGCCAGTTGCAAAGCAGTCTATGATCTGTGCATGCATGGTCATTCGGGGTCATCTGATCTGTGCACGTATGGTCATTCGGAGTAATCTGATCTGTGCACGTATGGTCATTCGGGGTCATCTGATCTGTGCACGTATGGTCATTCAGGGTCATCTGATCTGTGCATGTGTGGTCATTCGGGGTCATCTGATCTGTGCATGTATGTGATCATTCGGGGTCATCTGATCTGTGCATGTTCGGTCATTCAGTGTCATCTGCTCCGTATATGTGTGGTCACTGAGGGTCATCCGATCTGTGCATATGTGTGTATGGTCATTCAAGGTCATCTGATCTGTGCATGTGTGGTCATTCAGCGTCATCTGATCTGTGCATGTGTGGTCATTCAGCGTCATCTGATCTGTGCATGTGTGGTCATTCAGCGTCATCTGATCTGTGCATGTGTGGTCATTCAGGGTCATCTGATCTGTGCATGTGTGTGTATGGTCATTCGGGGTCATCTGATCTGTGCATGTATGTGATCATTCGGGGTTATCTGATCTGTGCATGTATGTGATCATTCGGGGTTATCTGATCTGTGCATGTATGTGATCATTCGGGGTCATCTGATCTGTGCATGTATGTGATCATTCGGGGTTATCTGATCTGTGCATGTATGTGATCATTCGGGGTCATCTGATCTGTGCATGTATGTGATCATTCGGGGTTATCTGATCTGTGCATGTATGTGATCATTCGGGGTCATCTGATCTGTGCATGTTCGGTCATTCAGGGTCATCTGCTCTGTATATGTGTGGTCACTGAGGGTCATCCGATCTGTGCATATGTGTGTATGGTCATTCAGGGTCATCTGATCGACCAGTACGAAATCCACAACTTCGATCAGTATTCAGCGGCGGCTAACAGGTTTGACGTCACGCCATGCTTTCCTGGAAAGTCCTCTATCGACTTTGAAATAGCCTTTTCAAGTGAGTACTTGTTTCGCCTTTCCTGTGTCTGTTCTGTTTGACCTTTTCCTTTAAGGATCAATACACACAAAAACGGTTAAAAGAACTAGAATACTATCGAGCCTAATTCTTACTGTGTTTGACATTGTCATGGTTTCTATCGAGCCTAATTCTTACTGTGTTTGACATTGTCATGGTTTCTATCGAGCCTAATTCTTACTGTGTTTGACATTGTCATGGTTTCTATCGAGTCTAATTCTTACTGTGTTTGACATTGTCATGGTTTCTATCGAGCCTAATTCTTACTGTGTTTGACATTGTCATGGTTTCTATCGAGCCTAATTCTTACTGTGTTTGACATTGTCATGGTTTCTATTGAGCCTAATTCTTACTGTGTTTGTAATTGTCATGGTTTCTATCGAGCCTAATTCTTACTGTGTTTGACATTGTCATTGTTTCTATCAGAGACACGAGCTTAATCTTTACTGTGTTGGACATTGTCATGGTTTCTATCAGAAACACGAACCTTACTGGATTTGCCAGACACGAGCCTAATCCTGACTGTGTTGGACATTGTCATGGTTTCTATCAGAAACAAGAGCCTACTCCTTACTGTGTTTGACATCATCATGGTTTCTATCAGAGACAAGAGCCTACTCCTTACTGTGTTTGACATCATCATGGTTTCTGTCAGAGACAAGAGCCTACTCCTTACTGTGTTTGACATCATCATGGTTTCTGTCAGAGACAAGAGCTTACTCCTTACTGTGTTTGACATCATCATGGTTTCTGTCAGAGACAAGAGCCTACTCATTACTGTGTTTGACATCATCATGGTTTCTGTCAGAGACAAGAGCCTACACCTTACTGTACTGGACGCTGTCATGGTTTCTGTCAGAGACAAGAGCCTACACCTTACTGTACTGGACGCTGTCATGGTTTCTGTCAGAGACAAGAGCCTACACCTTACTGTACTGGTCGCTGTCATGGTTTCTGTCAGAGACACACACCTAATCCTTACTGTGCTTGCCACTGCTATGATTGCCATGCAGCCAAAGACACGACCCTGATGCCCAAGCTTGCTCCCTACGTCACGGAGATAGTACAGCTGCAGATATTTCTTTCCGCTGCTGTCAGCCCTGTCCGAGTGCAGAGAACCCGTCTGCACTGGAACCGAGTCAATGTCTTCTTTGAAGCAACTCTGCTGGGTGTGGCTCCGTCCATCGGTAAGACTGCCTGACGATTCATAGACCCACCCACAGAAGATCCAAGCACATAAAGGGTTAAACGGAACGCCTACTTAATAACACAAAACACAAAGCTTGATAAAGGGAGTGGAACGCCTATATACTTAAACACATGTAGCTTGATAAAGGGGATTACACCGAAAATTGGCGTGTTGTGTTTTGTCCTAACAGATAACGTTCTTTTGAACCTTTTGTGTGTTTGGATCATGACGAAACACAACATGTGAATTTTCGGGGTAAGCCACTTTTTCAAGTTACAAAATAATACTGAAACAACAGTTATGCGGTGAAAAATTTAAGCTACTTAAATACTTTGGTTGTGTGGTGTTTTGTTGTGTTGTTATATAACTGGCATCATGTAACACAACATGGACGATCTTCACGACTGTAATACGTGGCTTGATTTATAGATATATATTTCAACTTTTGTTTTTGTTGGTGTGTGTGTGTGTGTGTGTGTGTGTGTGTGTGTGTGTGTGTGTGTGTGTGTGTGTGTGTGTGTGTGTGCGTGTGTGTGTGTGTGGTCATTTGCCATATCATATGAAGTCGGGGACAGTGGACCATTCCTAAGAATATTCTTGAGGGAGGTCTCGTCGGGTCATGAAATCGAAAGCAATTGTGTGTGCGTGCGTGCTTGTGCGTGCGTGTGCGTGTGTGTGTGTGTGTGTGTGTGTGTGTGTGTGTGTGTGTGTGTGTGTGTGTGTGTGTGTGTGTGTGTGTGTGTCCCACAGCCAAGTACGAGGTGGCCAGGAGCACCACGTCAAAAGCAGGAATGGTCAAAACACTACGGAAAATACTGAGTGCCACGGATTGTGCTGCTGAGTGTGAACGATACATGGTCAGTACACGGTCAGATACACGGTCAGTACACGGTCAGATACACGGTCAGTACACGGTCAGATACACGGTCAGTACACGGTCAGTACACTTTCAGATACACGGTCAGTACACGGTCAGATACACGGTCAGTACACGGTCAGATACACGGTAAGTACACGGTCAGATACACGGTCAGATACACGGTCAGTACACTGTCAGATACACGGTCAGTACACGGTCAGATACACGGTCAGTACACGGTCAGATACACGGTCAGTGCACTGCCACTGTGGCAAGTGTTGGTGTGACATAGTTATATTACTGTGACATATGCGGGTGTGACATATGTCGTATACCACTGTGGTAGGTGCTCGTGTGACATAGTTATATCACTGACATATGTCATATATCACTGTGGTCGGTGCTCGTGTGACATAGTTATATCACTGTGACATGTGCGGGTGTGACATATGTCGTATATCACTGTGGCAGGTGTTGGTGTGACATAGTTATATCACTGTGACATGTGCTGGTGTGACATATGTCACATATCACTGTGGCATGTGTTGGTGTGACAAAAAGCACTGCGACATGTGCTGGTGTGGCATATGCCATATATCACCGTGACAGGTGTTGGTGTAACATTTTAAATATGTGTGTTACAGGTGTTTGTATGACATATATATCACTGTGACAGATGTTGGTATGACATGTATCATTGTGACAGGTGCTGGTGACACGCATCATAATTATATCATTGAGGCAGATGTTGAAATATGCCAGTTATCATTGTTACAGGTGTTGTGACACATATCGCTGTGACATGTTCTGGTGTGACATATACCATACATCAGATGTCGTTGTGATATATGCCATATATCATTGTCACAGGTGTTGGTGTGACACATATCACTGTGACATGTACTAGTGTGACCTATTATATACATCATTATGACAGATGTTGATGCGACATGCGCCATATATCATAGGAGCAGGTGTTGGTGTGACATATGTCGCATATCACTGTGACATGTGCTGGTGTGACGTATGCCATAGAGCACTGTCACAGGTTTTGGTGTGATATATACAACTGTAGCATGTGCTGATATGACGTGTGCCGTATGTCATTCTTACAGGTGTTGGTGTTATATATATATTGGCACGATCTAGGTATGTTGTGAGGAAATCAGCATGAGAGAGAGACAGAGACAGAGAGACAGAGACAGACAGACAGACAGACACAGACACACAGAGAGAGACACACACAGAGGGAAAGAGAAACAGAGAGACAGCGATAGAGCAGGGGGAGAGAGAGAGAGAGAGAGAGAGAGAGAGAGAGAGAGAGAGAGAGAGAGAGAGAGAGAGAGAGAGAGAGAGAGAGAGAGAGAGAGATTTATAATAGTTACTCGTGAGTAATAGTTTGTAACGGGTTTTCGTATGCGTGTTGTGACGGACGTTAGTATGGGAGTTGCGAATACCAGATGTTAGTGTGTGCACACAATTATGATGTTAGTATGATTACCGTTGTTAGTATATCGCAATATCTGTTGTTTACATTGCGACAGGTTTCGACCTGTGTCCAGTTTGACTACTGTGCCACAAACCAGGTGTGTGCGTTGGGTGTGGCAACTAACCAAGCGCTGAGTCTGATGAACAACACTCAGTGTGACCACTACCAACGTGAGTGTTCCTAGACGTGCAACCAGTACCAATGTGAGTGTTCCTAGATGTGCTCCTATAGCGGTAAAACTGTTACCAACGTGAGTGCTGCTAGATGCGCAACTGGTACCAACGTGAGTGTTCCTATAACTGTGCAACTAGTACCAACGTGAGTGTTCCTTTAACTGTGCAACTAGTACCAACGTGAGTGTTCCTATAACTGTGTAACTGGTACCAACGTGAGTGTTCCTATAACTGTGTAACTAGCACCAACGTGAGTGTTCCTATAACTGTGTAACTAGCACCAACGTGAGTGTTCCTATAACTGTGTAACTAGCACCAACGTGAGTGTTCCTATAACTGTGCAACTAGCACCAACGTGAGTGTTCCTATAACTGTGTAACTAGCACCAACGTGAGTGTTCCTATAACTGTGTAACTAGCACCAACGTGAGTGTTCCTATAACTGTGTAACTAGCACCAACGTGAGTGTTCCTATAACTGTGTAACTAGCACCAACGTGAGTGTTCCTATAACTGTGTAACTAGTACCAACGTGAGTGTTCCTATAACTGTGTAACTAGCACCAACGTGAGTGTTCCTATAACTGTGTAACTAGTACCAACGTGAGTGTTCCTATAACTGTGTAACTAGTACCAACGTGATTGTTCCTATAACTGTGCAACTAGCACCAACGTGAGTGTTCCTATAACTGTGTAACTAGTACCAACGTGAGTGTTCCTAAAGTTTTGCACTTTTATCAATCGTTTTCAAGTGACATCATGGCAGTAAAGGGGTTAAACAATTAGCAATTAAACGGTGAAAAACTATGAAAAATGAAATGGAGAGCTAATTAATCCACTGATGCATTTTGAGGTGAACTGTGTCCAGTGCTTGGAAGACTGTTAGCATGGCAACGACTGATTTCAAACTCCAAGCACTGGTTTACGACATCCTTCCTTCAACCACTGCCGTATTCAGTACGTCATAGGTCCCAGAAAACTGTCAGCTAACGAGCAGTTTTTTGTTGGTGCTCAAATAGTAGTAAATTTGTTACAAACAACTCAAATAAAACAAGGCGTGTCATTTATAGCCGCCAACAAAGTTTACACCAGCACAAATAAAACCACAATCGTTTGAATCGAGACGGAACTCTTTTTTTTACCCGAGGTGGATGCGTCTTACGTTCACGTGCGTGCTTTGGCTCTAGGTTGCTTCTACAGTCATATTAGTACCCGAACCTTTCGGAGGGCGCTGACCGCGTCGGTGGACAGCTGCGCGGAGATAAAGAGTGCCCCTTCAGTGGCGTAACTAAATCTGGCAGAGTTTTGAGGAAGGTGCCGGAAAGCGATGCTCGGAGTGTGGACTGATTCATGACACTGAATGAACACTGAATGAATCGGTTGTGACGATGAGCAGGGTGATCCATTTCAATCCTCGGTGGTTCTGCGGAAAGCGCGTTCATAGCCAACACTAACGCGGTCAGAAAGCATGGGACGGTTTGAAAATCGCATTAAGAATAGTTGTCCTTTTCACCAGGTGTGAGGGACGGTGTGAAAATCGCATTAAGAATAATTGTCCTTTGCCCCCAGGTGTGAGGGACGGTGTGAAAATCGCATTAAGAATAATTGTCCTTTGCCCCCAGGTGTGAGGAACGGTGTGAAAATCGCATTACATTGCCACCAGGTGTGAGGGACGGTGTGAAAATCGCATTAAGAATAATTGTCCATTGCCACCAGGTGTGCTGGGAGGGGGCCTGGACACCCAGACCCCGCTAAACACCGCATGGACCTCACTGAAGAACCGGGTGTTCAGCAAGCAGTTCGTCATCACACTCCCGCTGCCCGACTCCAAGGGCCACGTGGACCTCAAGGCCGACACCACGAAGCTGGATAATACACAGGTAGGTACGGGTGTTTGAAGGCCGACAGACAACACCCAGCTGGACGACAGGTCTGGGTGTTTGAAGGCGGACAGACAACACCCAGCTGGACGACAGGTCTGGGTGTTTGAAGGCCGACAGACAACACCCAGCTGGACGACAGGTCTGGGTGTTTGAAGGCGAGTGAGAGAGAGAGTGAGATTGAACTTTATTAGAATATGAGAGGGAGAGAGAGAGAGAGAGAGAGAGAGAGAGAGAGAGAGAGAGAGAGAGAGAGAGAGAGAGAGAGAGAGAGAGAGAGAGAGACAGACAGACAGACAGACAGACAGACAGACAGACAGACAGACAGACAGACAGACAGAGACAGACAGGGCATGTGTGGGGGGGGGGGGGGGGTGCATATGTGTGTGTGTGTGTGTGTGTGCGTGTGTGTGCGCGCACCCTCGTCTGGCTTTTTTTGTGTAATATCTGTAGTATCACCGTCTAACTGTTGTATTTTCAGAAAATCACTCTCCAGGCTTTTACCATCAGAAACCAGGTCGTGTCAACCGTCAACCGCAACCCCACCTCCAGTAAGTGAGACAAGCACACGTGTGTTGACAGAATACTTTGGTGTAGGAGACACACACACTCACACACAAACACCCGCATGCACGCACGCACGCACGCACGCACGCACGCACAGCACACACACACACACACACACACACACACCACACACACACACACACACACACCCCCGCACGCACGCACGTACGCACGCACGCACGCACGCACGCACACACACACACTGAGGTGGAAAAAATTTATTCTAATTAGGTTAAGACATTTTCAAAATCTTCTCGTTTAAGGAAGGGAAGGTGCGCAGAGTTAATATGTGCAGAGCGAAGCTGAAAAACCAACAACAACAAAAATAGACGGGAAGTTACGTGCTATCGAAGGGGCGGTACGCAAAAGTTGCCACTTTGTGCTCGAAGCGGAATATTACAGGCGGCAGTGCAGTTCAGTAGTGTTTTATATATATATATATATAATAAGAGATATATCATGATATATGGCATGATCTAACAGGTTTTAAATTATTTCCGTGTCAAATGTGTGTCCGTGTCAAAATAAATAAGCATTCGTTTGAACCTTTTTGTGCTTGGATACTGCATAAGCAGATAAAGATCGGATCGTTTTCCTAACTGCATTTTGGCAAAAAGCACTAGATATAGATTGGTATCACGACATATCAACTAACACCGCATACAGCACAAAGACTGGGCATCGCTCTACCTGAGGCTATAGTAGGAATCCCCCTATCCACCACCCCTACCCCACCCCCCACGTATATATATATATATATACGGGGTGTTGGTTACCTTTCTTCAGAACATGCAAGGCAAATAATATAAGCTGACCCGTTTCCAAGTGGCACTACAACTTACAGCATCGTGTAAATTACGAGACTATTTAATAAAATAGCCATGTACATTTTTATATTAGGTGTGTGTTTGTATCTTGCTGTTTCTCATGTCACCTTCGATTTTTTTTCTCACTTAGAAAATGTTGGATAATTTTGTAAAGCGCAGTGAGTTTGAGTACGCCAGAGAATGGCGCTATACAAAAAAAAGTATCTATTATTGTTATAATACTTGTTCTTTGAGTTAAAATAGAAAAAAAGAAAAGAAAAAAAAATAGGAAAAAAGAAAAGGCAAACAGGTCATGCAGTGTGTGATATTGTCTA
>JABMCL010001836.1:802500-805000 GCA_018857735.1 Alviniconcha marisindica | reverse complement strand
CGGTTGATCAAAATAATGTTGTGCATTTGATGGCAAGGTAGGTAGGTAGTGTTGCTTAATGTCCTCAGATGTCAGTTGACATATTAGGGACAAGCTGAGACCAATGCCGAAGCATGGTTCAATATAGCTTTACGTCCACGGAAACCAGAAGGCTCGTTAGGACGGACAGCCCAGGACGGCCACCTCGACTCTCACACAGCTCCTGAACTATGGTTTGATGGCAATATCAATTTTTTGTATTTATACACATGCTGGGGGTGGGAGGGGGTGGGTTGGATTACAATGGCTGTCCCGGGTCTGGTTATGAAACTACATACTTTATCAAGTTCTGTGCATTCGCTGGCAATGTTTACTTGTGCAGAATAGGTGGCGGAGGGGAGAGGGGTGCTTCGCAACGTTTGTCACGGGTCTGGTTCTGAAACCATGTGGTTAGTAGTCGCGGTCTGAGACCCAGATACATGGAGTTGTTGTTGTTGTTGTTGTTGTTGACCGCTTGTATGTAGCGCTGTTCTCCGCTCTCAAGTAGATTCACTGCATTCTTGTTGCAAGTGATTCTAAACTATGAGTGACTGTCGCTTTTTATAGCTCGTTTTGATCATCCACCCAAGTGGTGTATTTACAGCGCTGTTCAGTTGTTACATGGCTAATATGCCACGCAAAACTGCTGCCGTCTCCGCGCACGTTCTGTGTACACCGTACAACACCATGCACCACGTCACGTCACTTCATGCTAATTAGCCACATAAATATATAGGGTGGATGAGTGTTTAGCTGTAACCTGCCACCTGCACCTTCAGCAGAATGACCGGGATCTTAGCTGTAACATTCCACCTGCACTTTCAGCAGAATGACCGGGATCTTAGCTGTAACATTCCACCTGCACCTTCAGCAGAATGACCGGGATCTTAGCTGTAACCTGCCACCTGCACTTTCAGCAGAATGACCGGGATCTTAGCTGTAACGTGCCACCTGCACCTTCAGCACAATGACCGGCATCTTAGCTGTAACATTCCACCTGCACTTTCAGCAGAATGACCGGGATCTTAGCTGTAACATTCCACCTGCACTTTCAGCAGAATGACCGGGATCTTAGCTGTAACCTGCCACCTGCACTTTCAGCAGAATGACCGGGATCTTAGCTGTAACCTGCCACCTGCACTTTCAGCAGAATGACCGGCATCTTTCACCTGCTGCTGCGGAAACACGGAGGTGGATCCGATACGGAGATTTAGGATTGTATGGAGTTGATGCAGCGCTGTGGATGTGATGTGACATCGATGTTCATTTTTTGCAGGTGCTATGGCGGGTTTGGCCATCGGAATGATTATCGTGGGACTGATTATGGGTCTTGCTTGTCTCGTGGTGTACAACAAATTCTTCGCCAGTCAAAGCGACAGTGATGGAATGGCGATCTCCTTCTCCAAACACGAAAACGCCGAGTGACGCTTGAAGTGATGACGTCAGGAAAGGGGCCGATGCGTACGTCATGCGTACGTCATTGATAATGAAGTGTGAAGGAGTTTTGAAAGTAAAATGATGTGCTAAATGGATGAATGAATGTTGAAACAATTTTCCACGTATCTCATTCTCTTTCCTTCAGTGACACGTCTTGACTTTTAGTTTATCCTCTGTGCAACCCGCCCTGCTATGGTTGACTGGCCGCCAAAAAACAGCTACCAAGCTACTTATACTTATCCGCGCATCGATGTTTACTTGATTTAAGTTTTAAGCGCGCACAGACAAACTAATAAAGCTGTGTTAATGAAAGATTTTTTTTTCGAATCGTGTTAGTGTGGAAAAATAGTAACCTGTTGTAATACATATTTTGTATTTTTTTTAAAAGTGTCCATACCAGCTGGTTCATACAATCGAATACTGTGTCCACGTCAACTCCGCAGTGCCTACAAACACATGCCCACTGTATTGGCCGTTTCCCTACAGCAGAGTGTTTAAATGGTAAAGTTGGCAGAGAATACGGACCGAAGAAATAAAGGTGACACAATAGTCAGCTTGCAAAGATAGTAACTGTAGAGAGCACCAGTCTTTTTCCTTCTCACCCCCCCCCCCCCTCCTCCGCTTCTCCCACTCCCCCCCCCCCCACCCCCCTTTTTGTTTTGTTTTTTTGTTTTTTGTTTTCCTTTTGTTTTGTTTTCTTCTTCTTCTTCTTTTCTTCTTCATATACCTGATGTAGTCACAGTAGATCTAGTTCCTGCTGATTACGCTGGGATCAGAGTGATACAGGTGATCATGTTCAGTTCATAATGTTACAGCTGAATGTGCTAAGTTCATAATGTTACAGCTGGGTGTGTTAAGTTCATAATGTTACCGATGTTCATAATGTTACATCTGATTGTGTTAAATTGATTGTGTTAAGTTTATAGTGTGGTTTAAGCATCTTTTGTGCCGTGAACAGGTTTTAAATGTCACGAACATTTGTCGTTTCTTTTCATATTTATTACATTTCTAATGTGTGCTTCTTCTTTTTTTCTTCTTTTTTTCT
>JABMCL010001836.1:792500-797500 GCA_018857735.1 Alviniconcha marisindica | reverse complement strand
GTAGTATTACTGAAAATGGGGCTTACTAGTGAGTGTTGTGCGATCATGTTTGTTTTTCTTTCTTTTTTCCCCCCTCTTTGTCCCCCCCCCCCCCCCCTCCTTTCTTTCTGTATTTCTTTCTTCTTCTTCTTTTTTCTGTCTTTCATTCTCTTCCTTTTGTCTTTCTTTCTTTCCTCCACTTATTACTGCCTTTTTTTCTTATCTTTTTCTGTTTGTCTATTGTTACTTTTTTGAGGGGGTGGGGGTGAGAGAGAGAGAGGGGGGGGGGGGGAGAGAGAGAAACGGTCAAGTGTAAGCACCTATTGCAGATTTCTAAAAACAAAGACACAACCATTTATATCCATGCTTAAATGAGCGTACGAGAAATTCTCTCTCTCTCTCTCTCTCTCTCTCTCTCTCTCTCTCTCTCTCTCTCTTCTCTCTCTCTCTCTCTCTCTCTCTCTCTCACACACACACACACACACACACACACACACACACAACACACACACACACACACACACACACACACACACACACACACACACACACACACACACACACACACACACACACACACACACACACACACACACACACACACACACACACACACACACAAATACAACAACAACAACAACAACTTTAATTAGTACCTGAAAGGGCTGCTGTCTGAGCACCTCCCGATGAGTATTGACCTGTACAAAATTACAATAAGATCGTCTTACACACACAAGAAAAGCAAACGTTCAACAGACTCACATTCAAGACAGACAAATATTACTCAGTATATCGTTTTGTTTCAGACTCTCTTGTGATAAAGAAAGCGAGTTCAAACATTTCACTCAAATCTGGTTCCAGTCTACACGAACATGTATCTATTCCTCTGCCCTATTCATGCGAATAGACCTCAATTCCACTACGTCATCCTCACGCGAATAGACCTCACATTTTATCGCGTCATCCTCACGCGGAGAGACGTCACTCTCAACAACGTCATACTCACGCCAGCAGGCTCACACTCGGCAACGTCGTAGCCACGCCAATAGACGTCACGCTCCACGTCATATCTACACGGAGATATCTACGTCATACTCAGGCCAATAAACGTCACACTCGGCAACGTCGTAGCCACGCCAATAGACGTCACGCTCTACAACAACATACTCAGCGAACTGACGTCACGCCCCGTAGCGTCGTACTCACGCGGGTTGACGTCACACTCCTAAACGTCATAGGCAACAGATACACACTCACGGGAATAGACGTCACAGTAGGCGGTGGCCTCCAAGGTGACCTGCCCCACGTTGGCCACGGAGGCATCGCTGAGCCGGCACTCGGAGAAGTTGCCGCAGTAGTCGAAACTGTTGCAGGTGAAGGAGCCTTCCTGCACACACAGCTTGGCGCACTGCTGCGGCGTCACGTCCTGGACCACGCGGTTGTCACGCAGCGGAACCTGTTTGTGGGCCCTCGACACGAAGTCCTGGATGTAGCTGCCTGTTTGGGGGATGGGCAGACCAACCGATAATAAGGCATGACTGGCAGGTAAATCACACAAACCGATAATAAGGCATGACTGGCAGGTAAATCACACAAACCGATAATAAGGCATGACTGGCAGGTAAATCACGCCAACCGATAATAAGGCATGGTTGGCAGGTAAAGGCACACCAACCGATAATAAGGCATGGCTGGCAGGTAAAGGCACACCAACCGATAATAAGGCATGGCTGGCAGGTAAAGGCACACCAACCGATAATAAGGCATGGCTGGCAGGTAAATCACAGCAACCGATAATAAGGCATGACTGGCAGGTAAATCACAGCAACCGATAATAAGGCATGACTGGCAGGTAAATCACAGCAACCGATAATAAGGCATGACTGGCAGGTAAATCACAGCAACCGATAATAAGGCATGACTGGCAGGTAAAGGCACACCAACCGATAATAAAGCATGGCTGGCAGGTAAATAACACCAACCGATAATAAGGCATGCCTGGCAGTCTAACAGGATGTATTATATCTGGATGTAGCCGTCTGGTTGGGGAAAAGGCACACCAACCGATAATAAGGCATGTCTGGCAGTCTAACAGGATGTATTATTTCTGCAGAGTGGCTAATCTAAATCCTGGGCCAAGCGGTAATTGTAGCGAAGCGGAACTATTTACGGACCTTGGACACGAAGTCCTGAATGTCACTGCCTGTTTGGAGAATAGCAGGTCAACGGGTATGGCAATGACTGGCACTCCAGGGTTGTGGGGGCTGCATGACATACATTATTTATGTCTGCAGTGTGGAGATCCTACAATCCTCACCTTGATCACGTGGTTGTCGCGAGGCTGAACTGCTTGTGGGGCCTTGAGGGGGTGGGGGGTGGGGGATGGGGGTGGAGACAGGGGAGGTATAGGGATAAGGACTCGAGACTTTGAATCTCATTGTTAAGAGGTAGTTCGTTTCTTCTTTCTTCTGTTAAGTTGGTTTGGGAATTTGAACGTCCTGCCAAACGCACGAAGGGTAACCTCAGGACCAATCACATGTTTAAAAAACACACTTTTTGACCGGTTCAAAACACGAGCCGTTTAACCACAAGTTAACCACAAGTCAAAGGCTGAATCACAGTTCTGGACACAATTAACACAATCAACAGCAAACGCATCCAAGTCACAAACAGTCACCTCAGAATGAATGCTCTCCTTAGACAGAAAACAGCAGAGAGAGAGAGAGAGAGAGAGAGAGAGAGAGAGAGAGAGACAGACAGACAGACAGACAGACAGACAGACAGACAGACAGACAGACAGACAGACAGACAGACAGACAGACAGACAGAGACAGAGAGACAGACAGAGACAGACAGAGACAGACAGAGACAGAGACAGACAGGCAGGCAGGCAGACAGACAGAAACAAAGACACAGAGACAGAGACAGACAAGCAGACAGACAGACAGACAGACAGACAGAGAGACCAGAGACAGACAGAAAGACAGACAGAGATACAGAGGCAGAGACAGAGAGACACAGACAGAGAGACACAGACAGACAGAGACAGAGAACTCGAATTCGAACTCGAAAACCTTATTTTACAGGGATTGCAGTTTAGGACTCCCAGAATGACACACAGAGAGGGGTAGACAGAGACAGAGAGGGAGACAGAGACACACACAGAGACAGAGAGACACAGACAGACAGAGACAGACAGACAGAGACAGAGTCAGCGACAGAGACAGACAGATAGACAGACAGACAGACAGACAGAGACAGACAGAGACAGACAGACAGACAGACAGACACAGACACAGACACACAGAGAGAAGCCCAGTTCAGTATAAAACTCACGTGAGTAGTGAACACAGGCAGGCACCTGCTTGATGTTGGCCTTGGGGGCGTCGTAGTAGTGGACCTGCCCCAAGAAGCAGGTATTCACGTCCGTACAGAAGTCGAAGGACTCGCAGTGGAAGCCACTGTAGTAGGTACACAGCTTGGCGCACTGGCTGGTTGTCAGCACGTTCTGGTAGATGATGGGCGAGGCTGACAGCACCGTCAGACCGTCGAACCTCTGGTAGTTGCTTGTGTAGTCGCCTGTGTTGGTGGTGGTGGTGGGAGGTGGGGGGGGGAGGAGGAGTTGGGGGGGAGGTTGGGGGGAGGGAGGGAGGGGCAATAGAAGTTTGGTTTGAATTACGTGAAGAAGCTCCAAACGGTAGAGAGAAGAAGAAAAGAAAAAAAAGAAAAAAAAAGAATTTTAAGGAGACGATGCAAACCATATGCACAAATTCGGCGTAATTGAGTCCCTTTTTCAAAGCGACAACTAAGTTAGTTATAATTAGTTAGTAATAATAAAAATCCGAAGCAAGAATGACTGCTAGCGTTCTAAAACAAGATCCAAACACATTAAAGAGAACAACATAGCTCAACCAAAAATGATAAGTTATTTCGCTTCTAATCTCATTTTTTCATCATTTTCGACCGTTTGACTGCTGTTTAAGTGTTGTTTTGTAGCTTGACAAAGGGGATTACCCCCAAAATGTGCAGATTACGTGTTTGTGTTCTAATAACTAAGCGTTCTTTTGAACCTTTTATGTGCTTGGATTTAGTTAGTTAATGATTGGATTTCAGCGTCCTACCAATCGCACTAAATGACAGTCAATTAAACGATGACAAAAATATAGAGAAACGACTCACGAACGTAGAGATCACAAGCAGAGGTTTCCCTCAGCATATTCGGACGTTCATCAGGATGCATCCTGGACAGGAAGCACGTGCCGGCATTCCAGCAGTAGCGGAAGGACTGACAGTTGTATGTCTCCTCGTCCACACAGCTGGAGGCGCAGTCGTCGACAGACAGGCCTTGCAGTATCGTGTCGAAGCCCTTGCCGGACTTTCCTGGCAGCACTTGGAACTGGGTCAGCGTGTTGCCTGTGACAGTTCAAACACAGGGTGGCTGAGAGTCGGGTAGGCGTGCTGCCTGTGACAGTTAAAACACAGGGTGGATGAGAGTCGGGTCAGCGTGCTGCCTGTGACAATTAAAACACAGGGTGGATGAGAGTCGGGTCAGCGTGCTGCCTGTGACAGTTCAAACACAGGGTGGCTGAGAGTCGGGTAGGCGTGTTGCCTGTGACAGTTAAAACACAGGGTGGCTGGGTGTCGGGTCATCGTGTTGCCTGTGACAGTTAAAACACAGGGTGGATGAGAGTCGGGTAGGCGTGTTGCCTGTGACAGTTAAAACACAGGGTGGCTGGGTGTCGGGTCATCGTGTTGCCTGTGACAGTTAAAACACAGGGTGGCTGAGAGTCGGGTAGGCGTGCTGCCTGTGACAATTAAAACACAGGGTGGATGAGAGTCGGGTAGGCGTGCTGCCTGTGACAGTTAAAACACAGGGTGGCTGAGAGTCGGGTCAGCGTGCTGCCTGTGACAGTTAAAACACAGGGTGGCTGAGAGTCGGGTCAGCGTGCTGCCTGTGACAATTAAAACACAGGGTGGCTGAGAGTCGGGTCAACGTGCTGCCTGTAGAAATGTGATGGATC
>JABMCL010001836.1:780000-787500 GCA_018857735.1 Alviniconcha marisindica | reverse complement strand
AACACAACAGTCACTAAAATCTTTAGTAGTCAAACTAAACACAGGTCCAATTAAAGTTTGTCACAAAGTAGTCAACACAACAGTCACTAAAATCTTTAGTAGTCAAACTAAACACAGGTCCAATTAAAGTTTGTCACAAAGTAGTCAACACAACAGTCACTAAAATCTTTAGTAGTCAAACTAAACACGGGTCCAATTAAAGTTTGTCACAAAGTAGTCAACACAACAGTCACTAAAATCTTTAGTAGTCAAACTAAACACAGGTCCAATTAAAGTTTGACACAAAGTAGTCAACACAACAGTCACTAAAATCTTTAGTAGTCAAACTAAACACAGGTCCAATTAAAGTTTGTCACAAAGTAGTCAACACAACAGTCACTAAAATCTTTAGTAGTCAAACTAAACACGGGTCCAATTAAAGTTTGTCACAAAGTAGTCAACACAACAGTCACTAAAATCTTTAGTAGTCAAACTAAACACAGGTCCAATTAAAGTTTGTCAAAAGTAGTCAACACAACAGTCACTAAAATTTAGTAGTCAAACTAAACACAGGTCCAATTAAAGTTTGTCACAAAGTAGTCAACACAACAGTCACTAAAATCTTTAGCAGTCAAACTGAGCACAGGTCCAATTAAAGTCTGTCACAAAGTAGTCAACGCAACAGTCACTAAAATCTTTAGTAGTCAAACTAAACACAGGTCCAATTAAAGTCTGTCACAAAGTAGTCAACACAACAGTCACTAAAATCTTTAGTAGTTAAACTAAACACAGGTCCAATTAAAGTTTGTCACAAAGTAGTCAACACAACAGTCACTAAAATCTTTAGTAGTCAAACTAAACACAGGTCCAATTAAAGTTTGTCACAAAGTAGTCAACACAACAGTCACTAAAGTCTTTAGCAGTCAAACTGAGCACAGGTCCAGCTAACGTTTGTCACAAAGTAGTCAACACAACAGTCACTAAAGTCTTTAGCAGTCAAACTGAGCACAGGTCCAGCTAACGTTAGTCACAACACCTCACCACTAAACACAACATTCACACATATCGGCTACAGTTAGTAGTCACACTGAGCACAGGTCCGTGCCTGTCGCGACGTAGCCAACATATCACCATTAACCCCTTCACTGCCATGATGTCATTTGAAAACAACCGACACAATTTCGAAATTTGAAACCCGTAAGCCTTTTTGTCTTCGTCTTCGCACTGGCGTGTGAAAACACCTCCATCAAAACGGCTCCATTCCGCTTCGGTTCTCTTCTCTCTTCAAAAAGGTTGTGGTTTGTGGACACAGTCTAATTGTGACTTTGTCCCTTACAGTTAATGAAACGTTAAAATGGCGCTCTTCTCTGCCCATCTTAATAAAGCAACCATCCTGGTAGTGATAGTGTAACGATAGGTATGTAACCTCCCTCTTCCCCCACCTCCATACCCCCTCCCCCTTCTCCCCGTCCCTAATAAGTCTTATGGTTTCTTGTTGATGTCAAGCGCAATGTGTGTGAATGTGTGTATGTGTGTGTGTGTGTGTGTGTGTGTGTGTGTGTGTGTGTGTGTGTGTGTGTGTGTGTGTGTGTGTGTGTGTGTGTGTGTGTGTGTGTGTGTGTGTGTGTGTGCGTGTATGCGTGCGTGCGTTCGTGTTGTATGCATTGAATTTTGACAATATGTATTTGTAAAGAACGTGTAAGCGCTTAGGGCCTGTGCGGGTTAGGCGCTCTAGGTATTCATTATTATTATTGACTTACTTACTTAGACAAACCAACAAAGAACCAGCGAGACCTACCTGATATTGATCGCACTGCGCAGCACAGTCTGTGGCACTCATGATGTTTTGGACAGTCGTTCCCAGTCCTGCCGTCATGATGAAGCCCTTGGTGATCTCGTACTTGGCTGCCACACACACACACACACACACACACACACACACACACACACACACACACACACACACACACACACACACACACACACACACACACACACACACACACACACACACACACACTCACATACATACACACCACGCGCACGTACACACACACGCGCACGTACACACACACACACACACACACACACACACACACACACACACACACACACACACACACACACACACACACACACACACACACACACACACACACACACACACACACACACAATACACCGATTTGTGCAAATGAGCTTTGTTTGTTGTTGCGACTGCAAGTAAATGTTAAAAATATATATATTGACGTCTGTTAATTATTGCTTTCGTGTAACTTGCTTACATATGTTATTTTGATAATTGTAAGATCAGACTAAAATAACTTATGTGAAAATACTTTCTTAAATGCAAAGGAAGAAGAAGAAGGCACGTTACAAGCCTCATTATTTTTCCTCTGCTCCTTTTTCTTTCTTTTTTTCTTTCTGTCTTTTTCTTCTTCTTCTTCTTCTTCTTCTTCTTCTTCTTCTTCTTCTTCTTCTTCTTCTTCTTCTTCTTCTTCTTTTGTTGTTGTTGTTGTTGCTATTGTTGTTGTTGTTGTTGCTGCTGTTGTAGTTGTTGTTGTTGTTGTAGTTGTTGTTGTTGTTGTTGTTGTTGTTGTTGTTGCTGCTGCTGCTGCTGCTGCTGCTGCTGTTGTTGTTGTTGTTGTTGTTGTTGTTGTTGTTGTTGTTGTTCTTCTTCTTCTTCTTCTTCTTCTTCTTCTTCTTCTTCTTCTTCTTCTTCTTCTTCTTCTTCTTCGTTGTTGTTGTTGTTGTTGTTGTTGTTGTTGTTGTTGCTGCTGCTGTTGTTGTTGTTATTATTGTTGTTGTTTTTCTTCTTCTTCTGCTTCTTCTTATCCTCCTCCTCCTCCTCTTCTTCTTCTTCTTTCTACGTCCACGGTTCCCCATAGCTGCACCTACCAAGGGCAGGGGCGACGTCCAGCAGCGTCCCTTCAAAGAAGGCGGCGTAGTGGTTCCACGTGAGGCGTGCCCTCTGCAGACGAACTGGAGTGATTCCAGCGTTGATGGACACCTCCAGCTGCATCAGCTGATTCACGAATGGCGCCAGCTGAGGCATCATCTTCGTGTCTTTCACTGCAAGTCATAACATAGACATGGCAATAATAATAATAATAATAATAATAATAATAACAATAATAAAATTACATATAAAATAATAATAATATACTTTATTCATCAATAATAATAATAATAATAATAATAATAATAATAATAATAATAATAATAATAATAATAATAATAATAATAATAATAATAATAATATAATAATAACAATAATAACAATAATAAAATTACATATAAAAGCCATAATAATAATATACTTTATTCATCAATAATAATAATAATAATAATAATAATAATAATAATAATAATAATAATAATAATAAAATATAATTATAATAATAACAATAATAAATTACATATAAAATAAAATAATAATAATATACTTTATTCATTTCAGCGGGAAATTGAAGCTGTCGTCCGATCGCACAACGAAGAACATAATATCTATTAATTCTGAGTCGTGAAACACACGTACATACACAATAAGAAGAAGAAAAAGAAGAAGGAGAAGAATGTACATTCATCAACGCCCTGAGAAGCAGAAGAAGAAGAAGAAGAAGAAGAAGAAGAATGCACATTTATCATGCACTCATCAACGCCCTGAGCGCTCATACGATACATATTAACCTAAATGTGATATTCTATACACATGTAGAACTAGAGCACAGTCCTACCAAAACAATTTACATAAAGTAGTATACGGAAAATTAACACGTCTTTCCGGTTTTCGAAGGCCAGTGGGTGTTCTTGATTTTGATTGCAAAGCGCAACATGCAAAATATAATAATAATAATAATAATAATAATAATAAATATAATAAATATAATAATAATAATATAATAATAATAATAATAATAATAATAAATAATAATAATAATAATAATAATAATAATAATAATAATAATAATAAATAATAATAATAATAATAATACCCTAAGGATTCCAGACGGCGGCGTGAGGATGCTCGTGTCTTTGTGAGGGAATCATAACATGGCCGAGCGTTTGGCCAATATTTTGCACACACAAATTGTGAGTAATGTAGGAAAATGAGAGCAGTAACGATTAAGCTGCCTTTATTCTTGCTGTCGAACTATTCTAGAACAAGCAGGGCAGAGAATTCAGGCAGTAAAGACTTCATGCTTTTCTTCTTCCGATCTTTGTTTGTTTGTTTGTTTGTTTTGGTTGTTTGTTTGTTTTGTTTTGTTTTGTGTTGTGTTGTTTGTTCGTTTGTTTGTTTGTTTTGTTTTGTTTTGTTTTGTTTGTTCACAAAACGTTTCCAAAAATAGCAGGGGGGGAAAAGCAAAATGATCACATACTGGTTTTGGATACTTGTTGCGGTAAAGTACTTCAGAAACTATACGCAAAAATAAATTAATTATAATAATTATAATAATTTGTAGCAGGCTGAAGGGTGAGGGTTTTCAATAATGATTAACAGTCATTCCGTAAATTACCGAAGAAGACTAGCTCCCTCTGACTGGCTGGTGAGCAGAATCACCAACAGCAATATAGACAAAAACACGTGACAAACTACTGAAAGCAACCAAAGCAGAAACAAAGGACATCACACTCACGTTTGAGGACAATCAGAAAATCGATGGAAGACTTCCCGGGGAAACACGGAGTGACGTCAAAAATGTTGGATTGTGGTGCGTACTGATCGAAGTCGTGCACCTCGTACTGTTGGGTCAGCTGACCCTGAAACGACCAGAAAGGACCAGGCTAGGGTGGTCGTTTACGCAAACAGTATAGTTCAGCTCAGTTCAAGATGGTATCTATGCGCTCGGAAAACCCCATATGCGCTCCACCCCGTCTCTCGTAATATTCCCCAACGTTGCTTTCGAAACAGTTCCAATGTTCGTCTGATTGACGATGGCCCCCTTTCGTCCTCTCAGGTAAGATCGTCTAGCGCTTCCTCTTTACCCCGTCTTTCTCCTCCAGGCGATCGATGGTGTGATGTCCTTGGCTTTGTGCCCGCAGGTATGTCTCAAGCTCCTCAACACTTTATACTTCCGAGAAGCAAGCCGCTTGTGAGGGTTGCTTTGCCAGCCAGTGTATCTGCTCGGTCATTTCCAGGTCAGCGCACCCACAGGGTAATATAGTGCCAACTGGAAAGAGGATTCCAAACACCCATCCCTACGGGGCTCTGGTCTAATTTGTACGCAGAATGACCCGTCAAACACAAATGTTTAGCTGACGCTTGACTGGCGTCCCATGAACACAGCAACGAAAACCTGATTCGCTTACGGTAACTCACCCGGCTTGCGAGTAAAGACAAGGTGCATAAACTCCAATAAATGTGCGCGAATGATGTGACGTACGTGTTAGGGCATTGATATCTGCGCTGAATAATAGTCATCCGTTGGTAGTAGTAATAGTAGTAGTAGTAGTAGTAGTAGTAGTAGTAGTAGTAGTAGTAGTAGTAGTAGGAGGAGGAGGAGGAGGAGGAGAAGGAGGAGGAGCAGCAGCAGCAGCAGCAGCAGCAGTAGCAGCAGTAGTAGTAGTAGTAGTAGTAGTAGTAGTAGTAGTAGTAGTAGTAGTGGTGGTGGTGGTAGTGTTAATGACTATTACTCGCAGACTCCCATGTCATAATTCTCATAGGTACGGCTTAGTAGTAGTAGTAGTAGTAGTAGTAGCAGTAGTAGTAGCAGTAGTAGTAGTAGTAGTAGTAGTAGTAGTAGTAGTAGTAGTAGTAGTAGTAGTAGTAGTAGTAGTAGTAGTAGTAATGGCTATTATTCACAGACTCCCATATCAGAATTCTCATGGCACGGCTTTGTAGTAGTAGTAGTAGTAGTAGTAGTAGTAGTAGTAGTAGTAGTAGTAGTAGTAGTAGTAGTAGTAGTAGTAGTAGTAGTAGTAGCAGCAGTAGTAGTAATAGTAGTAGTAATAGTAGTAGTAGTGTTAATGCTAAATTATTCACAGACTCCCATATCAGAATTCTCATGGGCACGGCTTTGTTGTAGTAGTAGTAGTTGTAGTAGTAGTAGTAGTAGTAGTAGTAGTAGTAGTAGTAGTAGTAGTAGTAGCAGCAGTAGCAGCAGTAGTAATAGTAGTAGTAGTGTTAATGACTATTATTCACAGACTCCCCATACATCAGAACTAAAACACTGTTGTTCGGTAATCAGGTATAGAGTAGCAGTAGTAGTATCAAAGTGGGTAGTAGTAGTAGTAGTAAAGTCAAGTAGTAGTAGTAGTAGCAGGAGTAGTAATAGTAGTAGTAAGTGTTTGTAGTATGTCAGATCTAGTAGATTCAGGCAGTTGTGTGTAGTAGTAGAGTCAGTAGAGAGTAGAGTGTAGTAGTAGTAGTAGTAGTAGTAGTAGAGTGAGTGCAGAGCTGTAGTATAGTAGTAGTGTGACTATATACTCAGCAGACTCCTCATGTCATAATTTATAGGTACGGTTAGTAGTAGTAGTAGTAGTAGTATAGTAGTAGTAGTAGTAGTAGTAGTAGTCAGTAATAGTAGTAGTAGTGTTAATGACTATTATTCACAGACTCCCATATCAGAATTCTCATGGGCACGGCTTTGTTGTAGGTAGTGTAGTAGTAGTAGTAGTAGTAGTAGTAGTATTAGTATAGTAGTATATGTAGTAGTAGTAGTAGTAGTAGTAGTAGTAGTAGTAGAGTAGTGAGTAGTGGTGTTAAGTGACTAATCACAGACTCCCATATCAGAATTCTCATGGGCACGGCTTTGTTGTGTAGTAAGATAGTAGTAGCTAGTAGTAGTAGTAGTAGTAGTAGTAGTAGTAGTAGAGTAGCAGTAGTATAGTATAGTAGTAGTATGTGTTAAGACTATTATCACAGACTCCCATATCAGAATTCTCATGGGCACTTGTTGCTTGTTAGTAGTAGTAGTAGTAGTAGTAGTAGTAGTAGTAGTAGTAGTAGTAGTAGTAGAGTATAGTAGCGAGTAGTAGTAGAGTAGTAGTGTAGTGACTATTTTCACAGACTCCCATATCAGAATTCTCATGGGCACGGCTTTGTTGTTGTTGTTGTAGTAGTGGTAGTAGTAGTAGTAGTAGTAGTAGTAGTAGTAGTAGTAGTAGTAGTAGTAGTAGTAGTAGTAGTAGTGTGGTGGTGGTGGTGCTAACGACTATTACTCACATATCAGAATTCTCATATGCACGGCTTTGTAGTAGTAGTAGTAGTAGTAGTAGTAGTAGTAGTAGTAGTAGTAGTAGTAGTAGTAGTAGTAGTAGTAGTAGTAGTAGTAGTAGTAGTAGTAGTGTTAACGACTATTACTCACAGACTCCCATATCAGAATTCTCATGGGCACGGCTTTATAGTTGGCGGTGTCAGACGACCCTCTGTCTGGTACCACCTCTGTCGCAGGCTGTAACAAACCATTACATAGGAGAATAAGGAGAAGAAGAAGAAGAAGAAAAGAAGAGGAGAAGAAGTTAAAGACGACGACGACGAAGAAGAAGAAGAAGAAGAAGAAGAACAACAACAACAACAAC
>JABMCL010001836.1:737500-757500 GCA_018857735.1 Alviniconcha marisindica | reverse complement strand
TCGTAGAAAGTTTGGGGAAAATGGGATACGCTTTTTAACTATATTCAAGGCCTTGAAAGTCTGGGAAAACTGAGTGGGGTCTGTGAAAGTTTGGGAATTTTGTGGTCTTCAGATTTCAAGGAAAAAACTGTCAGCTTATCAATATCAGTCAGAAACTGCATTTCCCAATCTTGACTGTACAGTTAAAAAATAAAATGAAAGTCACCATGCAAAATCACAAAGAATGCACAGTTTCCTATCAGTTTTGTTTGATAGAGTATGTTGGCCATTGGCTACAGTAAGGGTTGCGCCCCTTTACCGGATGTGCAGAAGAGTTGCATAGTTTTGTGTTGCTTTTCCGCACCATAGTGTGGGCATCATGCCATTTTTGTGAATAGGTTTGTGAATTTTGAAAGGATGTTTTTATATGATTATGAACCCTGTTAGTGTTACAGCAAATGCAGTGCCTTGATAAAAATACGTACAACCAAACATGATGCTAGAAACAATGACAGTGATATTTTTTTAGGCACAATCCTGCACTTACCTAGTTGAACCTCTGCCTTTCATTCCTACTGCAAAATTCTATGTAAGCCCTAGGTATTACATTTAGTGATTTACAACACCAGTTTTCTGCATTGTCTTTCTTGACATGATGCTGAGGCTGAGCTGTGAAATGCGGTCAATCCTGCATGCAAAAGAAAAGCAGGGAAACCAGTAATGCAGCCGGAAATTGACGCAGCCAGTGAACTACCGTTGACCTCATTCAGCATCACCTATCCTTGCCTGGCACCTGTCAAAGTTGATATTGTTATGGTAACCAACTTCACACCCCAGAATCAGAGAGGAATGAAGCTTAATGTCTTTAATTAAGACATTCTGTGATACAGGTCTGGACATTTTTGCATAATCACGGGGTTTGAGCAGTTGCATCAGAGGGGTTTATTTTGCAGTGACAACGCAGGTTTTCTGCATTTTTGTGACCCCTGGATCAGCTTAAAAACTGAAGATAGGTGAAGCTGCGAGGAATGGTAAATCCTGGCAATTAGCAATGATGTGTGCAAGGCACCACAACTATCAAAGCAGTCATATCAGTTACTCTAAAGCATACACTAAGGTGCAGGGAAATGTAGGTGAAACTGAAAGTATCCCAGATGTTTATGAAACTGCCAGTATCTTACTAGTATTACTGTTAGTACTACTATCTATGTACAAACTATTATCATACTTAGTGATACAGTGATGGCACAGAATCAGTGAATGAGCGAATTTATTTAACACATACATTTTCAAAGGTCCCGGCAACAAATGGTTTGGTTTTCAGTGTGTACTTGTTTGGATCAATTGCTGTTACTATTATGTTTTTTTTTTTTTTTTAAATTATTATTATATGTTTAAGTTGAATTTTATTTATTTACATTATTTATGTTGATGGTATGTTTCAAAGCAATTTCCCTTTTACAGGACAATAAAGTATTGTCTTATTTTTATCTTACCTTAGTGTTACAGTGAGACACTGTGTGTGCAGGTGATGTGGGTGACCATGTGGTGGTGATCAACACCAAAGACATTGCTATGCAAGGCGACTACTGGCGCACCTTTAAACATTTTCACCACACGGGGTAGGTCTGTGAGGGCCCATACTGCAGCAGTGTGGAGGCTATTTATGGAGAGAGTTTGTTCTCCTAGACACTGTGAACCGGTTTGGCCTAGCAGTAAGGCAGTAGGCTGGTAAGCAGAAGGACCTTGTTTCGAATCTGCTTCGGCTCTCCTTTCTCTTCAAAAATTGTGGTCTGTGGACACTGTCTAATGTCTTGTGACTGTCCCTCACAATTATGAAACATTAAAATGGCTCTCATCGCTGCCCGTCTTAATGCAGAAGTCATTCTTGTGGTGCCAGCCATGTAGCGACAGGTATATAATCTCCCTCTTCCCCCACCTCCGTACCCCCTTCCCCCCTTCTCCCCATTCCTAATAAGCCTGATGGTTTCCGTGGACGTTAAGCACAATGTTTACTTTACTCCTAGACACAGTGTAGAGATGTGTTATCACAACCCACAGTGCAGAGAACTTGCACAACTTCCGTCAGTGATGTGATCTAGATACCCTCACACAACAGTAGTTTCCCCTGTCTCTGACATGATCTCTGGGTCAACTGCACTTGCACGTAGTCTTACCTTACAGTTTGAGTTCTAGTGTTTTATTATTTGCAGTGACTCATTAAAATCCTTTACCGATGAAGAACATGGACTCAGGGTGTCCAAACACTAGCTCTTTTTTTAAATATAATTTTGCCTTCGAATGCCATCTGCTTCCTCTCCGGCTTTGTCCAGAGTAGTTTCCCCTAACTGAATGCACGTGTTGTGTTGTTGTGTGGGGGGTGTAACAGGCTAGTGATGTCTATTGGTGAGCTTACACTAGGCCCATTCCCATGTCAATTGAGTCCAGGCGGGGATGTTTTTAGTGCGTAGGATCTTGGTTGGGTCAGGGTGACAGTGGCCAGGGGAGTAAGCTGGCGGGGTTAATTAATTAATTTTTGTAGATAATTCTTATAATTACTTTTATTAGGACAGTAACTTTTAAGAGGGGGTCCTCAGGAAGTGGCAATTTTATGTGATATGCAGAGCTTGATGCCAGTGGGATTGTTCCTGTTTTTATCTATGAATGACTTTTTACCTGGGTGTTTATTTGCTGTTGCTATAATTTAATGTTTTATGATTAGAGTGAATGTGTGATGAGTGTACTTGGCACCACAAAGCATTCCTCGTGCAATCAGTGTATTGTCACTTGGCAATAAAGTTGTATTGCTTTGACTTACACAGATATCAATATTGAAAATTAGGCAAGTAAAATAAAACAACATAAGCGAGAAATGCAATTTTGGAACTTTTCAAGTACCAGATCCCAAAACAGATTTCACTGACCGATTGGGAATCCACTGTTTAGTCCAGATTTAAAGAACTCTCAAGTGCCAGATGTTGATGCAAACTCCAAGCACTGGTTTACGACATCCTTCCTTCAACCACTGCCGTATTTAGTTACGCCATAGGGTCCAGAAAACTGTCAGTTAACGAGCAGTTTTTCGTTGGTGCTCAAACAGTAGTAAGTTTGTTACAAACAACTGAAATAAAACAAGGCGTGTCATTTATAGCCGCCAACAAGTTTACACCGCGCAAATAAAACCACAATCGTTTGAATCGAGGCGAACTCTTTCTTTCACCCGGGGTGGATGCGTCTCATGTTTACGTGCGTGCTTTGGTGCTAGGTTGCTTCCACAGTCTTATCAGTACCCAAATCTTTTGAAGGGCGCTGACCGCGTCGCTGGACAGCTGCGCGGAGATAAAGAGTGCCCCTTCAGTGGCGTAACTAAATCTGGCAGAGTTTGGAGGAAGGTGCTGGAAAGCAGTGCTTGGAGTGTGATACTGCTGTAGACTATTGACTAAAATTGCACACAGATGACAATATTTGTATACAGTCCTTTTGTTTTCATGGACCAATCCAAGCACTGGACACAAAAACAACATAGCTTAACCAAATGCAGTCCTATTGAGGCTATTCCACATCTCATTTTTCACCATTTTTCTGTTGTTTAAGTGTCGTTTTGTAGCTTGATAAAGGGGATTACCCCAAAATTTGCATGCTGTGTTTTATCATAATAAATAGCGTACTTTTGAACATTTATGTGAGTGGGTCTGTGTGTGGGCATGTGCGTGCATGCATGTGCATAAGGCCCAGGCCTCTACCTTTTTCTAATTTCGGTGTGTGTTGCTCCTGCTTGGGAATCATTGTCATGATTATTCCAGTTTTACTTGGGGATACAGTGATGCGTCGGTCATTTACCTATAAAAATAAAATAAATATCCTCTTTTTTTGTCTTCGCCAGGTATCCTGGAGGATTTAGCCAGGCTTCAGCGTGGAGAGTGCATGAAATTGACCCCACAAGGGTGAGTGCAGTTTTTTACCTGATTAAAACCTCGAAAGTCCTTTTATTCCAGAATGTAGTCTGATAATTTTGAACGTGTTTGATGTTGTTGTAAACAGTAGACTGATTGATGGAAAGTCTGATTATTAGAATATTACCACAGAACTGTATTATAAAAATTTTGATTCCTTCATGGAAATGCAGGGTTCACGTCAACCAGTAATTTCCAGTATTTTACTCAGCCCCGATATAACCCTTTGTGGTTGACTGGGCTCAAAGCACCAACTAACTAACTAACCAGTATTTTACTGGTTAAAATCAGCATACACCGGGGTAAAATCAGCAATTGGTCAGCCTCGGACTGTTATTTGTTTGACCAGTTCTCAATTTTTGTTGTTGAAACAATGCAGATCAGTGACAGAATGCATGGGGTGTGTGTGCCTGCATGTGTGTGTGGTGTGTGTGTGTGTGTGTGTGCGTGTGTGTGTGCCTGCATGTGTGTGTGTGCCTGCATGTGTGTGTGTGTGCTGCATGTGTGTGTGTGTGTGTGTGTTGTGTGTGTGTGTGTGTGTGTGTGTGTGTGTGTGTGTGTGTGTGTGTGTGTGTGTGTGTGTGTGCTGTGTGTGTGTTGTGTGTGTGTGTGTGTGTGTGTGTGTGTGTGTGTGTGTGTGGTGTGTGTGTGTGTGTGTGTGTGGTTGTGCCTGCATGTGTGTGTGTGTGCCTGCATGTGTGTGTGTGCCTGCATGTGTGTGTGTGTGCCTGCATGTGTGTGTGTGTCTGCTGTGTGTGTGTGTGTGTGGGGTGTGGTGTGTGTGTGTGTGTGTGTGTGTGTGTGTGTGTGTGTGTGTGTGTGTGTGTGTGTGCCTGCATGTGTGTGTGTGTGCCTGTGTGTGTGTGTGTGTGTGTGTGTGTGTGTGTGTGTGTGTGTGCCTGCATGTGTGTGTTGTGTGTTGTGTGTGTGTGTGTGTGTGTGTGTGTGTGTGTGTGTGTGTGTGTGTGTGTGTGCGTGCACATGTGTTCTCGACAGGGAAAGGAGCTTGGTGTTTTCTAGTGCAGCTCTAGTTAGTAGTACTGACAGCCATGTATCTGGCCGGTTACACTTACAGTGATTATTTGACCGGTTTCCATGAGCCACTTTCACCGCCGTATAGCTGTCACACCAGTTTGAAAAATGTCTAGCTGGAGCACTGGAAATGTCAGGAAATGATTGATGCAAGTAGCATCCCCTTTAACTTTAAGACTGGTCGCTTTACTTCTTTAGCCAATTATCTGAGTACTTTTAATCAATTTATTGCCCATTCATGTTCCTTGATTAACATTATAATTGATAACATGCATGCCTTTAGGGAAGTCTAATTGTTTGCTTGTGTATCAGAATTTAATCAGAATTACATGAATGATTATCATATGTATGCTGTCTTATCTATCATTCATTGTTCAAATACCATTGTTGTATTTTGTCAAATGCAGTAATTGTTCTGGTACGCAATGCATGTCTGCCTGTGTAATTGATTGCAAGCACACTTTGATTAGCATTACACGGTGTAATTTACAGTTTGATTAAAGTACACTATCATGTAGATTGTTCATTTTGTAATATTAAATATGTGGTTAGATGCATAACCAAGATCTTATTTTAATGCATGTATTCTTTTATGTGGTTTGTGACTGATGTGCTGCTGCATCAGATTGATCATTCATCATTGTCTTTTATGAGATGCATTTAGTCATATTACTTAGATCTCATTTTGGTGCAGGTATTTTTTTTTTATATATCTTATTTTATTTTTATGTGGTTTGTGACTCATGTGCTGCTACATCATATTGATCGTTTATCATTGCCTTGTGTTAGTTTTAAGTTAGTTGTATTATTCAGCTCTTGTTTTAATGCACATAAAGCATATAAATATCATTGGCGGGAGCTGCCACAAGTATAATTTTTGTCACGATAAAAAAATGCTTGTCACGACAACTTTTGTTGCGACAAACATATTTGTGTTGCAACAAAACTTTTTTTGTCGTAACAAACACAATTTTCTCATGACAATGAGAAGCTTACTTTTGTAGCAACAAACGTGTTTGTTGCAACAAAACACGTCTTTTGTCATGACAAAAGTATGCTTGTTGTGACAAACACATGATTGTGATGACAAATATTTGTCATGACAAAAGTTTTGTTGTGACAAAAATATTTTGTCACAACAAAAGTTTTGTCGTGGCAAGCATACTTTTGTTGTGACAAAAGATGTGTTTGTTGTGACAAACACGCATTTGGTTGCGACAAACATGTGTTTGTTGTGACAAAACTTTTGCCATGACAAAAATGGTACTTGAGGCAGCTGCTGCCAATGATATATAAAGCATGTTTTAGTGCATGTATTTTTTTGGTTTTTGATGTGATGCATGACTGATCGGCTGCTACACCTTACTGTGCTTGAAGCTGGTTTTACCCTGGGACAGGTGCAATTATTATTGTTGCAAACTAAAGACACAGTGAATGAGGGTATACCCTGGTGGAGTTTATGTCCCTTGTATTTACATGCATGCCAGGTGAGATTTACTGAAGGCAACTGAGGTCTTTGTTGTACTTGTGTTACATATTTTGAGGGTTAATTAATTCCCTTGTGTGTTGATAAAGACAAAGCTTTTTAGTTTTAGTTTTTTTTCCCTTCTTACTGTTGCAGGTTCTGTATCAGGCAGTGTACTGCAGGATCAAAGGCAACTTGCTGAGAAAAGGAATTGTGCGTCGACTGCACCTTTATCCAGATGATGTGAGTGTTCAAGACACGGCTGCGTGCAATAACCACGACTGGCTAGATCTGATCCAAACACCTCAAAGGTTCAAGAGAATGCTATTTATTAGGACACAAATGACAACATAATATGCATGTCGTCCCATTTATCAAGCTACAAAATGAAACTTAACCCACTTGGCCCCAGACCAGCCGCTGCCCTTTCGCTAAGAAATCCCTTGCGAAGGGAAGTAACTGTGTCAAAGGGTCCCGGTATACAACTTTAAAAATCAATAATAAACACCAAACAAAAGCTTAGTTCAGGAGCTGTGTGAGAGTCGAGGTGGCCGTCCTGGGCTGTCCGTCCTAACGAGCCTTCTGGTTTCCGTGGACGTAAAGAATTATTGCACCGTGCTTCGGCATTGGTCACAACTTGTCCCTAATATGTCAACTGACATCTGAGGACATTAAGCATCACTTCATCATCATCACCAAACAAAAGTTTCAGCTCACTTCGTATTTTTCCCAGTTTGCGAATACAGTGTTCATGCATATCCAACAGGTTTAGATTTTTTTCACTAAAAAATAAAAGCATAAAAAAGAAAAATCCCAAGTCAGAAGTGTCCGCATCTGAATGTCGGGTTTTGGGGGGCCTACGGGGTAACCGACTTTGCAAAATTTCCAGTTTGAATCTCCAAAGATGAAGCTCTGTGAGTTTGTTAAGCGACTGAGCCAAATTTGCAGTTCAAATCTCAAAGGATGAAGCTTCGAAGCCATTGCTAACAGTAGGACTTTTGTTTATTTTCGGCCATCTATCACGCGTCCACCTAGCAACTTTGAAAATTCACAGCGTCTCTCATACTTCACCGAACTTCGAACAAACGATATCGCTGGAAGTAGTAATCAATAGCAGAAACGAGGCTACAAGTCTCGTGAGAATCCCGTTCCTATTTGCATAAGCTGAGATGGTAGTATGGAGCGTCTGCTAGCCGGCCGCTACCGGGCGGTCTGAGGTTTCACAGTAAGGAAAAAGAGCGGGCAGTGACGGGCCGTCTGGGGCCAAGTGGGTTAAACAACAGTTAAACGGTGAAAAATGAGATGGAGAGCTAAGACGCATATATCTACTTTGGCTGAGCTGTGTTGTTGTTATGGACTACATCTGAAACAGAATGAGGCCCAGAGCACTCATGCAGAATCAACACACAAGGGAGATAATTAGCGCTTGAAAGACATCACACACTCACACACACACACACACACACACACACACACACAACAACAACAAAGACCTGAGTCATAGTTTCTCTTGCCTGGCATGAGAGGAAATACAAGGTACGTGAACTCTACCAGAGGTACATCAGGTGGAGTTTATCTTCTTTATGTATCTAATATTTATTTGCATGCCAGGTGAGAGCTACCCTAAGCGACTCCTGTCTTTGCTGTGTGTGACGACTTTCAAGCACCAATTAGCTCCTTGTGCGTTGATTCATGACTGACAGTGACACGGTCTGCCAGTATAAAGCCCCTGTCCACTTTTGATTTGTTTGAGTCTTAACTGTCACTTTAAAATCAAAAACTGTTTGGAGGTACAGCATAGGTTGGTACTGGTGGGCTTTGCGATTCTCACCATCACGTTTGACAGTTGTTAATAATAATAATAATGTATACTTATCACGCACTCATCAATGCCCTGAGCGCTCACATGATACATATCAACCTAGATATGATATTTTGTACACATGTAGAGCACAGTCCTATCAAAAACAATTTACATAAAGTATGCGGAAACACACACACACACATGCACACTGACTGACGGTAGCAGAAAGTGGGTATTGATGTTAGACTGTTTGAGAATGTACCATGATGTTCGGGAAGGAAAACACTCTGTACAGAGATAACAATGCCAACATAAGCTGCTGAAAGAAGGGCATTTACACAGAAAAGAAAAAATGGAAGAGGAGAATCATTTTTACAGCCAGAATTCTCTCAGTGTTCATTCACTTCTCAGAGGAGGGAAAACTTCACTGATTTCCATCGATTAAAACAAAAAAACAAAAAAAACCACCCTTGTGAAATGAGGATCTTGTTCTGAATTGCTCCTTTGATTGGATGTTTAATTTAGAATCCTCATGCATCAGTGCCAGTTGGTGGGACTCGCGGCCTGTAAGGTCACAGTAGTGGGCGGCTACACTTCTTTTTTGTTTGTTGCCTGAAAGGAGGGGTTTGCCTTGAGAATGTGTGCATGTTTTGTATTGTCTCATTAAAATAAACATTCTTTTTAACCTTTTATGTATTTGATCTTTTTTTAAGAATGCTGACACTGTGTCAGTGAACTTTATTCCAAAGTTATGGCTGTCTTTGTTATATCACTAACTGGCCCGTATCCGCACATGTCATTGTGGCAAATTCTTCAAGTTTGAGGCAAAATGTCATGAAGACAAATACTTAGATCACTATGTAAAAAAATTAGGCTTGTTCTCTATGTGTAGTTCTGTGGGCTTAATAAATTACAGAAAGCGTTTACTGTTTAGTCTTTAGTTTTGCTGTGTCATAGTCAGCATATTATGTAATTTAGCAGTTCAGTGCATTTGTCTTTTTCCAAGTTGTAAGGGTTCACAGTTCTGGATTTTGAACTCCATTTGTCTTGTAAACGCATATAGTAAGTAAACATGGTGCTTAACGTCCACAGAAACCGTAAGGTTTATTAGTGACAGGTCAAGAGACCTGTAAATGCATATGCTGTATCTCCTGGTAATAAAGAAGCGTACCTTAAGGTATATGTATTGTCTGTTACTGTGTTATGCTGTTGGTGAGTGTGTGAAAATGGCCCATATCACTACTTTATAACTACGGAAACGTCACCAGTCTTAAAAAACCCTCCTATTTCAAAAAGTAAACAAGGTATCAGCATAATTTTTGCTGTATTCTGTTTGTATTGAAAAGATGTTACTGATTAGGATATATATATATAAAAAATCCATTTAAATTTTGGCTGCCTCCACCTACTGACAGTGAACTTTGTTTCAGATTAGTTTTTTTTAATTTATTTTATATTTATTTTTTAAATTATGAATCAGTTTTCCTTTAAATGTAGGGTACATCACAGGTAGAGTATTGACTGTTGTGCTTGCTTTGTTCTCAAAGGTGGTGCCAGATGAAATCATGGAAAACATCTCAGACCAGATTCAGCAGGTGCAGACGATACCCAAACGCCTGGACCAGTATTCCGAGCAGGAAATTGAAGAGTTCCCGAAGCTGTTTGACTGGTCAGTGAATGGCGTCGAGTCTTCGTTTTGCTTCCTGTGTGTTGTGTTGCTGTTGGTGATTTTGTTGCATGTTCCATGCTGAAGTCAGCATTGTGGATATGCTGAACCCTCAGTGTTAGTCCTTGGAGTTTTTGACAAGCCTTTAGTACTTTTATTGCTATTAATCCTGATACCTCACCTCCCCACCTCGCCCCCAAGCATCCCCTTTACCAAAACACAAAACAGGCATCCTCTTTATGCACACACACACAAACACACACACACAAAACAAAACAAAACAAACAAACACACACACACACCCACCCACACACACACACACACAAGCATGCATGCTCACACACACACAAAACACACACACACACAAAACACGCACACACACACACATACACCCACAAACACACGCACACACACACACACACACACACACACACACACACACACACACCACACACACACACACACACACCAACACACACACACATACACACACACACACACACACACACACACACACACACACACACACACACACACACACAACAAAACACACACACAAAACAAACACACACATGCACACACACACGCACACACACACACACAAAACAAACACACACACACACACACACAAAGAAAGAAGGGGGGAGGGGAGGATCTTCTTTTGACTTGTAACTATTGCATCAGCATAAAAAATCTGCCTGTTCGGGTGAAGAATGCACAGACAGTATTGTTTGCTGTTGTTTTCTTTTGCCTGTGCATTTCTTTTGCGTAGACCCTCAGGTGTTTTCACATTGGCGTATTATTTATCTCGTTTGTGCTGGTTCCTCAGATAATTGTTTCCTCGGTAGACCCTCTGGAGCAGATACTGTGTCATTAATTTTGTCAGTCTTGTGATAATCAGTAAGGGTAGATAATAGGCCTGCCACAGCTGTAAGTGTAAGAGATTGAATTGCTTCCCTTGTCATCTGCCTTTTGTGTTACACACTACTGAGACAGAGAAGAGGTTGGTTTATAAATTTGTGGTACAAAATGTGAAACTCTGATGCAGTACAAACCTTTGATGTGTGTACAGCTGTTGCACTAGATGATTCAGACTGTGTAGCAGGATTGTTGCAGAAATGTGCTTGAGTCTGCTGCTATTCCTACAAGGATGATAAGTGGGCACCTGAACTTTAAACACAGATACAGCCTTTGTACATGTATATTTCTGCAGTTAAATCCTTGCACTTGCCTTGATGCCTTGCCAGGTTAATTCATCATTCCTTTGTTCTCTGGATATTTAGGAAGTCATTCTTTCTCCTTGCGGAAGTCATGAGGTGGTACTTGAATTTGAAATGTCATTGGATCGTAAAGTATGGGGTATCATAGTTCAGTCTCTGAATTAGGTGTGACGCAAGACTCAAGCTTTTCTGGAACCATAGATATAGAAAGACTAGTTTACCATGCATGTGTTTTGGGAAAAAGATGTGTGTGTGTGGGGAGAGTGTAGTTTCATCATGTGTTTACATAGCTGAGTGCGTTGAATGTATGTTCATGTGTGTGTACGTGACAAGGTGTATGAGCATGTGCATGACAAAGGTTTAGATGGGTGATGGGTGTGGATGAGTCAAAGGTGTGTGTGTGTGTGTTTGGAGGGGGGGGGGGGGGGGGTATGTGTGTCTGTGTGTTTTGACTGCGGGTTGTAAGTATGCCATCCCTAAATGTGAGATTTCTTTTTTTCTTTCAGGCCTGAGGACTTTGTTAAGGACGAGTACAAGAGGCACATGACCAGGAAGCGACCCAAACGAAGATACACCATTTGAGACTTGCTCGCCCAGCAGCTGCTTGTGAATGTGATGCAGATAGCGCTCTGTATCTGTGCGTGCGTGCATGCATGTGTGCGTGTGTGTGTAGGTGTGTATGAGTGTGCCAAATTTGATAGTCTGCTTTCTGTTGAATGCGAGAGGCTGCGTGGAACCAATCTGAGTTTTACATTTGTTACTTGTGCTAGTGTGTGGAGCAACTATTAAAAGACAGTCTGAGATTGACATTGTGTCTGTGTTGAATAATAAGATTAGGAAGTGCATTTGTCATGTGTTGGTGTGAGACATTGTGTCTGTGTTGAATAACAAGATTAGGAAGTGCATTTGTCATGTGTTGGTGTGAGACATTGTGTCTGTGTCGAATAATAAGATTAGGAAGTGCATTTGTCATGTGCTGGTGTGAGACATTGTGTCTGTGTTGAGTAACAAGATTAGGAAGTGCATTTGTCATGTGTTGGTGTGAGACATTGTGTCTGTGTCGATTAATAAGATTAGGAAGTGCATTTGTCATGTGTTGGTGTGACATTGTGTCTGTGTTGAGTAACAAGATTAGGAAGTGCATTTGTCATGCGTTGGTGTGAGACATTGTGTCTGTGTTGAATAACAAGATTAAGAAATGCATTTGCCACGTGCAGGGTTTCAGTAATTCTGACACCAACACATCTGTGACTCGTTCTCAGAAAAAGGGGACCTTATTTACAAGAGTTGTTTTAAGCTTCTGTCAAAACTGAAGGACAGGCAGTTTTTCGTCATGTCTGTCCACTGAATTTTCTGACTTCAACAGACCAGAAGCCAAAACTCACAGAAGATTAAGAATCGCCAACCATTACTTGGACATGACGTAGCAATGCTTGAATTTTCAACAAGGCAGTGTGTGAATTTTTGGCAGAAAATCCTCTCCCTAAGCAGTGAATGAAGTTATTTCAGACAAAATGATGGAAAAGTATAAATGACTCGTTGGTAAGTGACTGTATATATGACTTATTTGTAGGCGTTGTACACAACCTGTCTTCATTTGGATCACTGTGTTGATGAGATTGATTAAGCACTTACAGAGATATCAAAACCCATTTTGCTTAAAGGAGGGTTGTTTTGAGCCAATCATTTGCACATTGTTTTGTTACGTCCAGGTAAATGGTGTTGGTTCCTGGCCTTCTCTGGACGGTTTGAACTTGTTTCCGAACACCGGCTTCACTTATTTTGGGACTGGTTTACAAGTTTCTTCAAACACCAAATTAAATTGTACTTAAGACCTCTTCATGAGAACAGGTCACATTATTATATATATTATATTATGTATTTGTGTGTTTTGTGTGTGGTCGCACGCACACATACACGCATGCGCACACACACACCAGAATTGTAGGACACACACACACACATGCATGCATGCAAACATGAACACACACTCATGACACCAGAAGTATAAACCATTCATTGTTTCTAAGAGAGATCTTGACAATAGTTGGTTTCGTAAAGCAAATATACACATTCCAGTAGTAGAAAGCGTTTATATTTTGTATAAATATATTCATATAATTTAGTGTTGTTTTTACTTTATGTAAAAAAGAGCCAAGGTCAACACTGGGAAACTTAAAACCGCCAAAACCGTCCAACTTTCAGCTGTAAATTCTGGACATTTTAATGTTAATGGTTCATTCATGTACCAATATGGTTCTCTTTCCAGTTTTTTTTTTTTTTTTTTAAGGAGCAAGTCTTAGTTTATAAGGAACAGCTGAAGAAGTCACAACAATATCATAATATTCAGTAACACTAGCAGTAGCATCAACGGTGACAGTTATGTATCAACAACAAGGATATTCTGCATTCACCAACATACTTTGTTAAAGTTATGTAAACGAAAACAAAAATCAGTACATTTCAAATCAGTACATTTTAAATCTGTCGAGACAAAAGCTTGATTTTCTCCAGGGCAAAGAGTGCTGTGCAACTCACAGTGATGGCTATGGTTTGCTGGTGGTTTTGCATCCATTAACGCTTCCCCCAGCTGATAATCTGGGAAACTGCAGCCGTTCTGATTGCTAGTGGTTTTGCATTCCCATGAATGCTTTCCCCAGCTGACTACTCTAGGAAACTGTGCAATTGTTCTGTTTTGATTGGTATTGGTTTTGCATTAGCCCTGATACAACCCTTTGTGGCTGACTGGGCTCAAAGCACCAACTAACTAACTAACTAACTAACTGGTTTTGCATCCCACTAATGCTTTTCCCAGCTGACTGTGGGAAACTGCAGTTCTGTATGCTAGTGCATCCCATTAATGCTTCCCCCAGCTGACTACTCTAGGAAACTGTGCAATTGTTCTGCTTTATTGGTTTTGCATTAGCCCTGATATAACCCTTTGTGGTTGACTGAGCTCAAAGCACCAACTAACTAACTGGTTTTGCATCCCATTAATGCTTCCCCTAGCTGACTACTCTAGGAAACTGTGCAGTTGTCCTGTTTTACTGGTTTTGCATCCCGTTAATGCTTCCCCCAGCTGACTATGGGAAACTGCAGTTCTGTATGCTAGTGGTTTTGCATCCCATTAATGCTTTTCCCAGCTGACTACTCTAGGAAACTGTGCAGTTCTTCTAAGTGGCTCCTCATATCTTGTATGGGAAGCTTGCAGTACAGCTGTGCACTCTTAAGCGGCTTCTCTGTCAAATCTCCAAGACGTTTGCAGCCAAGGCATGCAGTTGCTGTTGTTGAAGTGTTGCTTTACGTCCACAGAAACCGTAGGCTTAATAGGGACGGGAGCCCAGGATGGTCACCTCGACTTTCACACAGCTCCTGAGCTCCTAATAGGCATGCAGTGGTTTAGTGTGTCTCGTAACTTCCCTCATGTGTCAACTGCGAGAAGCTTGTGTTGAAGCTGTGGGCTGACTGGCTCAATGTATCAAGTCTACTTTAGAAAGCTTTCGGGGTAAAGCTGTGCAGCTGCCATTGGTTCCAGTCGGCTTCTTCGTCATGACTTTAGGAAGCTGCCGCCAAAGCTCTTAACTTCCCTCTCCTGTCAACTGCGAGAAGCTTTGTGTTGAAGCTGTGGGCTGACTGGCTCAATCTCTCTATCGAGTCTACTTTAGAAAGCTTTCGGGGTAAAGCTGTCCTGTTGTCATCGGTTCCAGTTGGCTTCTTCATCACGACTTCTTTAGACCAAAGCTATGCTACAGGCTGAAGCGGTCATTGCAGCTGATGAGTGAGGAATTTGATTCTAACATCCGGTCAACTGCATAGGAATTTGATTCTCTAACTAACATCCGGTCAACTGCATAGGAATTTGATTCTTTAACATCCGGTCAACTGCATAGAAATTTGATTCTGACATCCTGTCAACTGCATAGTCAACTGCATAGGGTCACTTCGGGACAATCAAACTCCGTCATATTCCATCTGAATCAGGTCTACTCTGAGAAGCTTGGAGTGAAGCGAAGCCCTACAGTTCTTCTGAGCGGTTCCTCTTGCCCTGTCTAGTCTATAGAATATAAAAACAAAAACATAAAACCACTAGCTGCAAAGCTGTGCAGGTGTTCGAGGTGGCTCTTCCATCATGCCACTCAGGAAATGCTTTTCAGTGACGTTCTGCAGTTGTTCCTGTTAAGAGTAATGCCTGCATCAAATCCACTGTGACCAGCTTGCAGTGGAGCTCTGCAGTTGTTGGGAAATGACCCCCTCCATCAAACCTACTCTCAGAAACTTGCAGCGAAGCACTGCTGTCGTTCTTAGCGACTCCCTCCGTCAGTTCCGCTCTGGGAAGCTCGCAGTACAGCCCTGCGATTTTTTTCTCTGTCGTACATCTCTGGGAAACTTGCAACAACGCTGTACATCTCTGAGCGACTCCTCTGTAGTACATCTCTGGGAAACTGCAGCAAAGCTGTACGTCTCTGAGCGACTCATCTGTAGTACATCTCTGGGAAACGTGCAGCAAAGCTGTACATCTCTGAGCGACTCTCTGTAGTACATCTCTGGGAAATTTGCAGCAAAGCTGTACGTCTCTGACCGACTCATCTATTGTACATCTCTGGGAACTTGCAGCAAGGCTGTACATCTCTGGGAAATGCGCAGCAAAGCTGTACGTCTCTGAGCGACTCCTCTGTAGTACATCTCTGGGAAATTTGCAGCAAAGCTGTACATATCTGAGTGACTCATCCAATAGGAAGTAAGCGTACACTTTGCAGAGGAAATAAATATAACAACTTGCGTCTTACTAGCGCGGTATTATCATGGCAAGAACCAGCAAAAGGCACCTTTGTTTCTTCTTCCAAGCATAAAGGAAAAGTTGCTACACAGCACTTCCTATCCGTGCCTCGAAAGGCTAATAAGTTGAACATACACATACAGCGACTAATGTTGTTTACAGATGAATAATTTACAGTTGAGTTGAACACAACATACTCTTGTTTAGACCACAGCCAAATTGTGCTGGCTTGTTCAGCGACAGACTGCAAGCACACCTCTACGGACATCACATAATTGTATTTATATATTAATGGCAGTGGTATAAGCATAAATTGCATAGGTATATATTCAATTCAATATATTTGATATATATACGAACACAAAAGTGTGACCTGGGCATGAATGTGTACTTGTTAGGCATTATTTACCCATTCTTTTAATTTTGTATTTCTATTAAGTCATGATATAAACGGGTATGATAAATGATCAAAGACGTTCTTCACCAACTTCACTCTTTTTTCTTCTTCTCTTTTTTACTTTTTTTTCTTTTTTCTTTAATGAATGAAGCAGAGTAAATTTACCAACACACAGGAGTATAGTCTTTAGGACTTGATTTACTAATTGAAGAAGAACAAAAATGTGGTGGCTTAAATACGACAGTTGCACTTATTTGTATTATGTCATAAAAACAAAGCCTTTCTAGATACAATCAGACAAAACTAAATGGTAATGTCTACTGATCAACAAACCACATCCATCAAGTCCGTATTCTCTGTACAAGTAACGATTGTGCTTGAAACACCAATGTGTCAGTCATTTCTTTAGTTTGCATAATCATTTATTGAGAAAGGCTATTCAATAACAAAGTAATTTAAAAACTTTTTTTTTTTTTTTTTTTTACTACTAAAAAAGTACCAACTGCGTGATATCTAACATTGTTTCGAAACATGGGGCGGGACTTGTTTGAACATTTCCAGTTTATGGAAGCTGTGAATCACTTGGTAATTCCGGCATTAGTTGAACAACACAAAATAGTTTTTCATCATTAAAATTCAGAGTGATTGTTTTTGTTCAGGCTTTTTCAGTCCTAAAACATGACCATGTACATTTGAATCAAATGCACTGGACATCTGACTGACAAACTAGTCCAGAAAGCAATATCTTCCTGAAATTAGATGCGATTAAGTTTGGTTTGGGTTAAAGATGGAAGCACCAGGTCAATTTGAAATCACAATGCTGAAGAAGAAGAAAAGGGAGGGGGGAGGGGAGGGGGAGGGAGGCACTTGTAGTTAGGTAACAAATGATTAACGGTAAAACAATTATACAATTTTATTTCTGTTAAAGATCGAAGTGCCAGATTGCAAAAAAATAAAAAAATAAAAATAATCAATCCAAAAAACAAAAAAAAATCACCGTGACATAACAATTCTGGCTCCTGATCAAAGCACCAGATCACTTCCAAAGTACAAATATTTCAAGGAAAAAAGTTCAAATCAGTAAATAAATGATTAAATGTGATCCTCACATTCAAAGCTCCAAGCTGTTGACAAGACAACAAACATCAAACTGGCTGCACCGACTTCTTCGGTGCAGTGTGAAACGTGATCAAAAATAAGTATTAAAAAATTTAATAAAAAAAAGGGGGGGGTGTAAACATAGACACATGAACATATGAGGTCCATCCGTGATGATTATGAACACAGTTTCGTCATGGTTTCTTCAAAACGTACAAGACACGGTTTTTGCCTCGTCCTGGTATAGCACATAATTACATATTACACGTATGACATCATGAGTTGTTGCAGAATGCGTGGACGTCATAATTTGTCTGGCAGTCATCCAATCAGAATTCGTGTCTCTTGCCAGGGAATTAAAGACAGTCAGGACGACGTGTAACTGTTTTCCAGTTACCGTAGAATTCTGCTGCGGGGAGTCCACAAACGTCGTGAACAGTTTTGGCCCTGGCACCGCACATTTTTCACAGCGGTGGCGTCATGAGTGTCTGTGACGTCACAGTGATACCAAGCACGCGCGTAATGAGAAAGAACACCATAAGGACCCGAAAATACAGCCCCAACCTGCTGCCCTCTCCTGTAGCTAAAGATGGTGTATGAAGAGATGCGTCACTACAAAGAACGTGGAATATGAAGATATAACTAGCTACGAAGAAGGTGGGATATGAAGAGCTGACTAACTACGAAATAAGACTGGGTAATAGCGAGGGTTAATTGCTAATGACGGACATTCAGTCTTTCAAGGACACAGATGCTGCTCGTGGAAATAAAATGCTACAGAAGAAGAAAGGAACAAGGTACAACGAGAAAACGTAGGACAGAAGACGGAGAAAAACATCACAGTCAGGGAACACTGCTTTTGCTACAATCAACGCCACCATGCAGCCACAAAATACAATTCAAAAACAAACAATAGTCAGCCATGCCTCTATGTAGCTCAGACAACTCTCTCTTTCTTTCTCTCTCTCTCTCTCTCTCTATTCTTTGACTGAAAGGCGTCACGAACCAGATTGTGAAATGAATAACGGAGCGGAAAGTGAATCATTTAACTTTTATTGTCAAAAATTATTGCCTCATTAAAGCCCCCCCCCCCCCCCCCTTTTTTTTCTTTTTTTTTGAGTTGAACTTGCCATTTAGCGTTACGAGTTTTTTTCTCTTTTTTTCTTCTTCTTCTTCTGCAATTACAAAGCTGTACTATATTTATATATACTTTTCAAAGCTCATTGTATGCCCGTAGCTGTTCCGAATTAAAGCGATAGCTCGCCTGTTTTTCAGTGACGAGTGCAATCCGAAATAGCTGGTTCTGAACATACAGTGGAAAACGATATAATGTATATTATCTGAAAAGTCTGTAGTTTTGTTTTAGACCCCTCCAGCCCCACACTTTAAATTTTTTGTTGTTGTAATAGTGGAGGTCAAATGAGAGCAATAATTTCGGACTCTAAAATTAGAGATGACCGGAAAATGCAAAGAGAAAAGCAACGGAGACGATTAAGGTACAGCAAAGACGTGCATGGAAAACGACCCAGACAGTTGGCTATGGACAATATCACAAGACGGGTTCCCCGATGTCTCGCAGGCTGCTCTTCCTGCTCGTTGCTGTTCAGGAGTGAGGCATACATGCCTATGGCGGGAACGGGCAGAATGGCCAGCCGACGAGGACGGGGGTCACCACAGACTAGAAACGTACCGCTACACCAACAGCTACATCCACATGTCGACAACTACCAGACACCCGAGAAGCTGCTGTGAGCCAGCACCCGATAGGAGACCACGAGGATCGTAGCGTTTACAAGTAGGCTGTTCTCGCGTGTGTGACAACCCTTTCGGAAATCCTCGGAAATCGGACACCTCAGTGCTCGTGGATGTGCGACCATCGCTTCGGAAATCTTCGTCAGTGCTCGGCAATCCTCGGTGTTTTTGCTTCTTTGTTTCGTTTTGTTGTTGTCGCTTGTTTGTTTTATTTTGTTTCCCCCTTGAATGCGTTTCCGGGAACTAATCTGAATGACCGGTATAAGCCGTCTTGCTAGTTTTAATGACGTATACAATCCGAAATGTCTGATTCTGAAGATACAGTGGAAAACAATATACATTTTATCTGAAAGGTCTGCAATTTTGTTTCCGCTTATTAAAAAAAAAAGCACAAAAAAAAGCTTTGATAGTCTTTAATTAAACATTGCATGCCGGCAAAGCTAAGGAGCTGTGTGAAAGTGGACGGGTGGCCGTCCCGCTGGGCTCTCCGTCCCTAATAAGCCTTACGGTCTCTGTGGACGTAGAGCAACGTTGAACATTGCATGCCGCTACAGACGTACGCGTTTAGTCGAATCAGTGACGACCCAAGCTGCGGGACGGTCTTTGGAACAGCGTTTAATCAAGTGACGCATGTCCGGTCTCTAGTGGTCTCCCAGAGAGGTGCTCGCTCATAGCCGCTAAGATTAAGAATGTCGCTAACTGGAACTGTTCTAACAGCACAGCATCACAGAAAAGGAAAGACAAAATTAGTGTGAAATCTTTTGCGCTGTTGGAAATGGTCCCCAAACTCCCATTCCCATAAAAACTTTTTATTTTTTTAAATTTTTAAATCGCATTAAAATAGCTAGAAAAAAGAA
>JABMCL010001836.1:725000-727500 GCA_018857735.1 Alviniconcha marisindica | reverse complement strand
GTTGCTTTTTCGGACTCTGTCTTTATGACTGTTCCACACAGCTGCTGAAACTGCAATTAGCAGGTCACACAAGTTGCTTCACACTGGCAGGGTCCACTCGGGCTTTGCGGGTCGGAGCGCTGGGACGACCTATTCATAGCTACCCCCCCCCCCCACCCCCCCCTCGCCTTTCCCCGTCCCTAATAAGCCGTCTGTGGCTTCTGTGGACGTTAAGCAACACGAAAGAAGAAGGCTCAGTGTTACTCGGGATTGAAAAGACACGGCAGGTACCTCAGGTCCGGGCTTTGATAAAAAGATACTATGACAGCACAGCGCCTTCACGTGCGTACACTACTGACTTCCACGCAGCTCCCCCATCCGCCCCCACCCTCACCAACATCCTCCACAGTCTAGTCCCCCCACCCCCGTCCCCAAACCCCTCTCAGCCTCCACGTTAACACCCCCCCCCCCCAACACACACACACACCCTCCCGCCTCCAGCGTAAACTTGATCTAGAAGTGGGAAGACTGAATTTGACAAATCGAACACAAAACAAGATCCAAACACAAAAACTGGTTCAAACGAACGCTTATTTATTTTAACACGGACTTTCGTTTGAACCTTTTCGTGTTTGGATCTTGTTTTAGAACGCTAGCAGTCATTCTGTTTCCGATTTTTTTGACCACAAAACAAACAAAAGTCGACCACTGGAATGGCACCAGGCCTAGCCACGTCTAGTGTTAATGCTTCCTGCCCTCCTACCCCCCCCCCCCCCCCCCCCCCCCCCCCCCCCCCTACCCCCCTCCGCTTCCTAACTAACCGCCTACAGCATGAATGCCGGAACAAATGCAGGAAAACGAACATAAAACAAAGCAAAGAAAAACATCACCCATTAGACTGGCGCAGTGTTGACTGTACAACAGACAAGCACAATTACGTCTCGACTCAACGGCCTTCTTCAGGCGAAGAGACAAGCAGCCACGAAAGTAAAAGTGCCACACGTGAACCCTGAACCCAGTCACCTCTAGCTTTCTAGTAACAAATACTAACAAACAGCATTCAGTGCTGAGCCAAGCTACGCCGTCGCTTGGTGTGTGTGTGTGTGTGTGTGTGTGTGTGTGTGTGTGTGTGTGTGTGTGTGTGTGTGTGTGTGTGTGTGTGCGCGTGCGTGCGTGCTTGTGTGTCAGTGTGTGTGTGCGCGTGTGTGTGTGTGTGTGTGTGTGTGTGTGTGTGTGTGTGTGTGTGTGTGTGTGTGTGTGTGTGTGTGTGCTGTGTGTGTGTGTTTGTGTGTGTGTGTGTGTGTGTGTGTGTGTGTGTGTGTGTGTGTGTGTGCGCGCGCGCGTGCGTGTGTGCGTGCGTGCTTGTGTGCTTGTATGTGTGTGCGTGCGTGCGTGCGTGCGCGCGCGCGCGCGTGTGTGCGTGCGTGCTTGTGTGCGTGTATGTACATGCGAGCGTGCGTGCGTGTGTGTGCATGCGTGAGTGTTTGTGTGCGTGCGTGTGCGTGCGTGCTGTGTACACGCGTGAGTGCGTGTGTGCGCGCGTGTGCGTGCGTGTGTGTACACGCGTGAGTGTGTGTGTGCGCGCGCGCGTGCATGCATGCGTGCGTGCGTGTGTGTATACATTATCTTTTGTGTAATCATATACCCATACACATAGTCTAGCTGATATCGCTCTTCCTGAGAGAGCATGAAAACCGTCAACAAGAAGAGAGCTGCAGAGACGGACGGACAGACAGACGGACAGACGGACAGACTGCCTTACGTACCATGCCACGACCTCCTGGTGCTCCCATCTGGCCCTGGGTTCCAGACAAACATCATTAGTGTCTCACATAATGTCACCATCTCCGTCATTGTCTCACAGAATGGAATCTTCGTCATTGTCTCGCGTTACTTTCATCATTGTCTCACAACTTGAAATGTCATCTTCGTCATTGTCTCACGCAATGTTGGTTCTTGCGTCATTATCGTTGTTTCACAAAATGTCATCTTCGTCATTGTCTCACAAAATATCTTCTTCGTCGTTGTCTCACAAACATAATTGTCTCACGTCATTATGATTGTCTCACAAAATGTCTTCCTCGTTGTCTCACAAAACGTATTTTTCGTCGTTGTCTCACAAACATATCTGTCTCACGTCATTATCATTGTCTCACAAAATGTCCTCCTCATTGTCTAACAAAATGACACCTTCATCATTGTCTCACGAAATGTCATATTTGTCATTGTCTCAAAAGTCTCATCATCAATGTCTCACGTCATCTTGGTCATTGTCTCCGCCCACAGGCGCACACGTCATCTTCACCATTGTCTAACAAAATGCCATTTTTATCACTGCCTCGCAAAATGAAATCGTTGTCATTGTCTCACGTCTTCTTTATCTCTGCCTACCAAAATGACATCTTCATCGTCCTCTCACAAGATGAAATCTTCATTGTCTCAAAAGTTGTATCGTTGTTTCACGTCATCTTCATCGTCGTGTTATACAATGTCATCTTCGTCATAGTCTCGCAAAACATAA
>JABMCL010001836.1:705000-715000 GCA_018857735.1 Alviniconcha marisindica | reverse complement strand
GTCCTTCCGCTTACCAGCCTAACGCCTTACCACTAGGCCAAACCGGCTCACACCCCACCCCCTCCGCCAAGACGATATCTATATACGAGCCCGGGAAATCCCGCATGCGCTCCACCCCATCTTTCAAAAGTGTCCCCGTTGTTGCCTACGAAACAGCGCCAATGCTTGTCCGCTGACTGATGATGGTCCCGGTTCTTCTCGAATCGTACGTCCTTTCAAGGTAGAACGTCGGGTACGTCCTCTCCTCCAGACGTCTGTTAGTTCACGATCTGGCGTCACTCTCTTAAAGTGTCAGAAATCAGTCACGATCTGGCGTCTCTCTCTTAAAGTGTCAGAAATCAGTCACGATCTGGCGTCTCTCTCTTAAAGTGTCAGAAATCAGTCACGATCTGGCGTCCTCTCTTAAAGTGTCAGAAATCAGTCACGATCTGGCGTCACTCTCTTAAAGTGTCAGAAATCAGTCACGATCTGGCGTCTCTCTCTTAAAGTGTCAGAAATCAGTCACGATCTGGCGTCTCTCTCTTAAAGTGTCAAAAATCAGTCACGATCTGGCGTCTCTCTCTTAAAGTGTCAAAAATCAGTCACGATCTGGCGTCTCTCTCTTAAAGTGTCAGAAATCAGTCACGATCTGGCGTCTCTCTCTTAAAGTGTCAAAAATCAGTCACGATCTGGCGTCTCTCTCTTAAAGTGTCAAAAATCAGTCACGATCTGGCGTCTCTCTCTTAAAGTGTCAAAAATCAGTCACGATCTGGCGTCTCTCTCTTAAAGTGTCAAAAATCAGTCACGATCTGGCGTCACTCTCTTAAAGTGTCAGAAATCAGTCACGATCTGGCGTCTCTCTCTTAAAGTGTCAAAAATCAGTCACGATCTGGCGTCTCTCTCTTAAAGTGTCAAAAATCAGTCACGATCTGGCGTCTCTCTCTTAAAGTGTCAAAAATCAGTCACGATCTGGCGTCTCTCTCTTAAAGTGTCAGAAATCAGTCACGATCTGGCGTCTCTCTCTTAAAGTGTCAAAAATCAGTCTTGCTATCTGTCCACTTTGTAAAAACTACCGAGCCCAAAGTTCAGTTCAGTTCAGTTCAGTTCAAAGATGGTATCTATGCGCTCGGAAACGCCCATATGCGCCCCATCCCGTCTCCCAGAAGTTTCCCCAACTGTCGCCTTTGAAACGGTTCCGATGTTCGTCTGACTGACGATGGCCCTCTCGTCCTTTCAAGGAAGATCGTCTAGCGTTTCCTCTTTCCACGCCTCTCTCCTCCAGGCGATCGATGGTGTGATGTCCTTGGTTCTGTGCCCGCAGGTACTGTCTCGAGCTTCTCAACACTTCAGATATTCCAAGAAGCAAGCCACTTGTGAGGACTGCCTTGTCCGCCAGTCTGTCCGCTCGGTCGTTTCCCTTCACTCCGGCACGTCCAGGGCAAGTACACCCACAGGAGTTTTCGAACGTGGACGTCGACCGTCAACACATTATAAAAAGAAGCCGACGGGATATCAGCACTAAGCTGATGATGATGATGAAGTGATGCTTAATGTCCTCAGATGTCGGCTGACATATTAGGGACAAGCTGAGACCAATGCCGAAGCATGGTTCAATAAATCTTTACGTCCACGGAAGCCAGAAGGCTCGTTAGGACGGACAGCCCAGGACAGCCACCTCGATTCTCACATAGCTCCTGAACTATGATCAGCACTAAGCGCCCAATGTCTGCTTTATTAACCCCTTCACTGCCACGACGTCACTGGAAAACGACCAATAAAAGTGCGAACTTTGAAACCCTTCAGCCTTTTTGTCTTATTTTTCTCACTGGCGTGCGAAAGGATTTTCATCAAAACGCATAGCATTGAAGGTAGATGTGTTACAGGACCGGAAAATAGACTGTTCGCAGGCGCGTCCGTGCATCTTTCAGCCCGGAAATTATACAGGCTGGGGCAGTGAAGGGGTTAAGTGGCCGAACTGCTCTAACTGCCCAAGGCCATGCCCGCAATGACCAAGTGCTGGTGTTAAGGCAGAAACTGGACATTTAGTGTTGACCTCCCTTCTTTGGATTCAGTAGTTCATGCCATAGTGGTAGTGAACAGACAGTGGTCGTCCTGAGGTGACCCTACGCGGTTGACGGGACGTTACAATTCAAGAACGAACTAACAGATAGTGTGATGAGGTCAGGACACTTAAGAGAGGCGGGCCAGATATGGGCTAACAGGCGCCTCAGCAGGATCAACCCAATGGGACGTCCGCAAGTCTACACCCCTCCGTCGTGACCTGGCGTGACGTGACGTGGAGTGTGGTGACGTGAAGTGGAGTGACGTGACGTGACGTGAGATGGAGTGAGATGACGTGGCGTGAGGTGGAGTGATGTGACGTGACGTGAGGTGGAGTGAGGTGACGTGGCGTGAGGTGGAGTGAGGTGACGTGAGGTGGAGTGATGTGACGTGGCGTGAGGGGGAGCGAGGGGACGTGGCGTGAGGTTGAGTGATGTGACGTGACGTGGAGTGATGTGACGTGACGTGAGGTGGAGTGAGGTGACGTGACGTGAGGTGGAGTGACGTGACGTGAGGTGGAATGAGGTGACGTGGCGTGAGGTGGAGTGACGTGACGTGGCGTGAGGTGGAGTGACGTGGCGTGGTGGGACGTGGCGGGACGTGGAGTGACGTGACGTGACGTGACGTGAGGTGGAGAGAGGTGGCATAACGTGACGTGGAGTGAGGTGATGTGACGTGAGGTGGAGAGAGGTGACGTGGCGGGACGTGGAGTGACGTGACGTGACGAGGAGTGACGTGACGTGACGTGACGTGACGTGACGCAGCAAGGCGAGTACACCAGCAAAGCTCATTCTTCAACGACTACGTAACTCTCTCCTCGCGCATGCACGTGTTGCAGTGATTTACAGGGCACTGACTTTCAGACCTTCACCCATTTTCTCGCAACCCATGAACCTGTTCCTGTTCCTCAGCCGAGAACAGCCGTAAAATCCCTGTCAGCACATGACAGACCCTGCACTAGCTATAATTATATACACACAACTCACTCACTGAAGCTGAGATCTGTGAGCCGGTTTGGCCCAGCGGTAAGGCGTTAGGCTGGTGAAGCGGAAGGACCTCGGTTCGATACCGCTTCGGCTCTCCTTTCTCTTCAAAAAGGTTGTGGTTTGTGGACACTGTCTTGTGACTTTGTCCATCACAAATAATGAAACATTAAAATGGCTCTCATCGCTGCCCGTCTTAATGCAGGAATCATTCTGATGGTGACGGCCGGTGTAGCGATAGGTATATAATCTCCCTCGCCACCGCACCTCCGCCATACCCCCTTCCACCCCTTCTCCCCGTCCCTGATAAGCCTTATGGTTTCTGTGGACGTTAGGCACAATGCTTACTTTAGCTGCGATGGTTGTTCTGTAGCGGTACACTGGCTCTGACTGCACGGCCGTATCGTTACGATAGAGGCCGGATACGCGCATGATGCCGTACACACGTTGCGGTAATTTAATTTGGGTCCTCAAAGAGGACGCTAAAAGAGGAATCTGCTTTGCGGTGGGGTCATTTCGCTACTGCAGCATCTGTGTGGGCCCCCGGGGCTGGTCTCTATCTCTCCTCCTGCTCCTTCCACTTAGAAACTCTGTCTGTCTGTCTGTCTGTCTGTCTGTCTGTCTGTCTGTCTGTCTGTCTGTCTGTCTGTCTGTCTGTCTCTCTCTCTCTCTCTCTCTCTCTCTCTCTCTCTCTCTCTCTCTCTCCTCTCTCTCTCTCTCTCCACTTGGTAACTCTCTGCCCCCCCTCCCCCTTCTCTCTCTCTCTTCTTCCCCCCCCCCTCTCTCTCTCTTCTCTCTCCTCTCTCCTCCCTCCCTCTCTCTCTCCACTTGGTAACTCTCTGCCCCCCCTCCCCCTTCTCTCTCTCTCTTTCTTCCCCCTCTCTCTCTCTCTCCCCCCCCTCTCTCCTCTCTCTCTCTCATCTGGGACGGCTGTAGTATATCTTATTTAACAAACTTAATTCTCTTCCAGAAGAGCTGCAAAATTGATGATATCTGATTCCTCTTTATCAACCGATACAAGCTACGGTACTTGGGAATACTTCCACTCAAAGAAAAGCTTATAAAGGCAGTGTTAGTATTCAAGCATACAAAAATCTTGCACCTCCGTACCTTAAACAGCTTTTTATCTGTTCCAACATTCGCGCCACATTAAGATACATAACTCTGCCCAAACCAAGAATAGACCTTTTTAAAACTAGTTCTCATTTTCAGGCACATCCTTGTGGAATACCATCCCAAATCAAATAAAATCATGCAATTCACTAACCAGCTTTTTTTTTTTTTTTAATCAAACAATTTCTTGGTTTCTAATGTGTGTTTGTGTGTGTGTGTGTGTGTGTGTGTGTGTGTGTGTGTGTGTGTGTGTGTGTGTGTGTGTGTGTGTGTGTGTGTGTGTGTGTGTGTGTGCATACATGTATAGTCTCCCAGTGATTTGATTTATTACTCTTTTGTATTGTTCATAATTATCGATTGGCATTGATTTTCCCACTATGATCATATATATATATGTGTGTGTGTGTGTGTGTGTGTGTGTGTGTGTGTGTGTGTGTGTGTGTGTGTGTGTGTGTGTGTGTTTATAACTGTTCCAAGGACAGATTGAACGACAGGCATTCGTGCCTAAACCTTTATCTTGTGTAATAAAGTTCAATCAATCAATCAATCAAACAATCCTCTTCTCTCTCTCTCTCTCTCTCTCTCTCTCTCTCTCTCTCTCTCTCTCTCTCTCTCCCTCCTCTCTCTCTCTCCACTGCTCTCTCTCTCCCCTTCTCTCTCTCTTCTCCCCCCCCCCTCTCTCTCTCTCCTTGCTCTCTCCTGCCCCCCCCCCCTCTCTCTTCTTCCCCTTTCTGCCACTCTCTCTCTCTCCCCCTCTCTCTCTCTCTCCCCTCTCTCTCTCCCCTTCCCTCCCTCTCTCTCTCTCTCTTCACCCACCCCTCTCCTTCTGACGGAGAGGGGGGAGGTGGTGAGAACGTAACGCCTTAACAACAGAGTGGAATGGATTGCTGACGTCGTCAGCACAGAGTTTATTTTTGTTTATAATGTTCCCGATGTTCTTACGCATTAGTGCGGAGCCTTGGACCATGCCGCAAAGTAGCTGGACGCCCCCAAGGCGTGAGGGGAGGTAACCACTCAGACCACTGGTCAAGAGAACGTAACTCAGTGTACGGTGCTTGGTGCAAACAGACTCCATACCGCTCTAAACAAAACGGGTAAGTAAACATGGTGCTTAACGTCCACAGAAACCACACGGCTTATTAGGGACGGGGGAACAAAAAAAAACGGGGCAGCTAGTCTATAATTATACCTCTGGTGGAGTTATGCACCTTGTAATTACTCGCGTGCCAGGTAAGAGTTACCGCAGGCGACTCAGGTCTTTGTTGTTGTGTTTTGTGTGACGTCTTTCGAGCGCTACTGAATTAACTCCCTTGTGTGTTGAAAACAACTGGGCTACAAGAACATGCAAATTTCATTATTAATGTATTAAGATGCCACTTTTTTCTCTCCCTTTTACTCAGTGTAAGTGTTTATGGGTCCCGTATGCTTGTCCTTCATGAAGTGAAGCTGCAAAACACTTTCAGCTGCTGCAAGTGCTCTATAAGTTCTCTATTATTATGACTATTATCACCGCCATCATCGTCATCACCATCATCATCATCATCATCATCATTATTATTATTGTTATTATTATCATTATTATTATTATTGTTGTTGTTAAATTATTATTATTATTATTATTATTATTATTATTATTATTATTATTATTTCTCCGGTACACCTGCTCTCAAAAAGAAACGGTTCACACTCACGTCCCGATGCGGATTCAGGTTCTTTACTCACCAAGTTTAACAACAAGGAAAGGGGCTTGAAAAGCGGCTGTAAGCATGCACACGTAAACATAAACAAAACGGCAGCACTGACATACATCACCCAACATAATTAAAAGACACGCCACCCCTCCCCAAGAAAACGGCAAGACTGACCACAACATAATTAAAATATTCGCCCCCCTCCCCCCCCCCCCTCCTCTGCCCCCCCCACCCCCCCCCTCCCCCAAGAAAACGGCAAGAATGACATACGTCAACCAACATAATTCAAATCCCCCCCCACCACCCCCACCCCCCCCCCACCCCCACTTCCTCAAGAACGCAAACATGACATACTCAACAACATAATTCAAATGCCCCCCCCCCCCACCCCCCTTCACCCCAACCCACCTCTCTCACCCCTACCCCCCACCCCCCCCCACCCCCCCTCTCCCAACACCGCCATCCCTCCCGGCCCTAAACCCTACACCCTTCGCTACAGACCCCGTAATTATTTCGTCCACACCGTCGCTCGTAGACACGCTGGTTCCGGATGCCAATGGCTAGCCTTTGATGGGATGCAGCCAGACGTGGCAAAGGGACGCCCTCCGCACACATCTGGAGCTGCTGCAGGACGCATGGGGTTGATGGCTTATTTGGAAAATATGGCGCTGGGAGTCTAATTGCGCGTGGAAGCACGGAGGTGGTGCAAAGGTATGGCGAGCCTACGGGAATTAGTATATATATATATATGCATGTGCGTGGCAGCCAGGGTAGGGGGAAAAAGAAAAAGAAAAGAAGCTTTCGGAGCAGAAATGAAAGCATGTTTCAGACACTTTTACCACAGCGGGACGGTAGAAAAGAATACCCCTTCCCCCCAAACACACACACACACACACACACACACACACACACACACACACACACACACACACACACACACACACACACACACACAAACACACACACACACACAACACAACGACACAAACACACACACACACACAACACACACACACACACGACACGCACACACACACAAACACACACACACACACACACACACACACACACACACACACACCACACACACACACACACACGCACAACACAACAACACACACACAACACACACACACACACACAACCAACACACACACACACACACACACACACACACACAACACACACACACACAACACACACCACACACACACACACACACACACACACACACACACACACACACACCACACACACACACACACACACAAAACAACAACAAAACAACACCCAACTCTATCAACGGAGAACGCAAACACTTTCATAACAGCCAGGACGGTAAAAACTACAAAATTATCAACAGACTCCCAGCGGAGAGCAGGCTTCAATTTACTTCCTCTCTGAAATCGTACAGTGTCAGTGAGACGTTTCGCTACGGGGTGGGGGGGGGGGGGGGGGGGGGGGGGGGGGGGGGTCCGAAGGGTGAGGCGGGAAGGTCATATCATTTAAACAAATGAAAAGAACGGAAACACTTTCACAACAGGACGGTTAAAAAGATACCCCGATCAACGGAGAAAAGAAACATTTTCAAAACTGATAACCACACACACACACACACACATACACACACACCACACCACAACACAACACAACACAACACACCACACCACACCACAACACAACACAACACAACACACACACACACACACACACACACACACACACACACACACACACACACAAACAAACAAAAACCGACTCTATCAACGGAACGTCATCACTTTCAAAATAGGCTCGTAAAAATAGTATAAATAACAACAACAACAATCATTGTGATCATCATCATCATCATCATAACGACCAACAGGACGGCAACATCAGTTTTCAACATGAACAGCAACACTTTCTGCCCCAACAGGACAACAACACCATTGAGTTTTCGATAAGACGGCAACACCCTCACACCACGATGGCAACACCACATTATCTTAAGTCAGAGCTCAGGAGCTGTGTGAAAGTCGAGGTGGCCGTCCTGGGCTCCTCGTCCCTATATCCTACGGTCCTAGGACGTACGAACATTGAAGAGACAGGGAGCCCAGGACGGCCACCTCGACTTTCACACAGCTCCTGAGCTTTGACTATAAGATAATGTGGTGTTGCCATCGTGGTGTGAGGGTGTTGCCGTCTTATCGAAAACTCAATGGTGTTGTTGTCCTGTTGGGGCAGAAAGTGTTGCTGTGGAACACCACATTCTCAACAGTCCTTACGGTCTCTGTGGACGTAAAGCAACACTGAACTTGAACCTCACATTCTCAACGGTCTATACGGTCTCTGTGGACGTAAAGCAACACTGAACTTGAACGCCACATTCTCAACGGTCTATACGGTCTCTGTGGACGTAAAGCAACACTGAACTTGAACATTCCTTACGGTCTCTGTGGACGTAAAGCACACTGAACTGAACACCACATTCTCACGGCAAGGGGCAAAACAACAGGTTAACGCCCTATTCTCCAGTGCAGTAAGAGCCCCCTTGGAGGCGACAGAAGCAACACCATGTTTCAACACCACGGACTTGTGCGAAAACAACCTAATTTAACATCCCTTCGGTCTCCATCTCGACATTCTACCCCTCCTCTAGCACGCAGGCAGCATAGCTCGAGTAGCAGTAAGAGCCGGCCGACGAGACATCATGCATGCATACAACGCGCGTTTGCTGAGCTCCTCCTCCATCTTCATTCCATCTCCCATCCTTTTTCTTCTTCTCTCTTTTTCTCCAGCTTGTCTACTACCATTCCCGCCGGATACATCACACGCTTCCTCCGTTTGCTCTTCCTTCTCCTCCCCTTTTCTCTCCTCCCCCTCCTTCTTCTTCTTCTTCTTCTTCTTCCCTCCTCCTCCTCCTTCTTCTTCTTCCTCTTTTTCTCTCCTCCTCCTCCTTCTTCTTTCTTCTTCTTCTTCTCCTCCTCCTCCTTCTTCTTCTTCCTCTTTTGCTCTCCTCCTCCTCCTTCTTCTTCTCTCCTCCTTCCTCTCTCCTTCTCTCTTTTTCCTTCTTCTTCTTCTTCTTCTTTCTTCTTCTTCTCCTCCTCTCCTTCTTCTCCTCTCTCCTCCTTCTTCTCTTCTTCTTCTCTCTTCTTCCCTTCTTCTTCTCTTCTTCTTCTTCTTCCTTCTTCTTCTTCTTCTTCTTCTTTTCTTCTTCTTCTTCTTCTTCTTTTTCCTTCTTCTTCATCTTTTCTCTCTCCTCTTCTCTCTTCTTCTTCTTTTCCTCTCCTCTTCCTCCTCCTCCTTCTTCTTCCTCTTTTGCTCTCCTCCTCCTCCTCCTTCTTCTCCTTCTCCTTCTTCTTCTTCTTCTTCTTCTTCTTCTTGATTGCTTTCATATAGCGCTGTTCTTTGCTCTCCAGCAGTCTCACCGAGCTCCTGTCGTATATGATTCTGAATGAGCGACCTTATCCTCTTTTGTAATCTGTTATAGCGCATGTTTTAATAACCACAGAAGTGGCCTACTGAGAGCGCTAGGGCTATTTGGTTCAGCTGCTGACGGGTGCCACGTGAAAGTGCTGCCGTCTCGGCGCAAGTTTTGTGTACACCAATGATTCAAGCATACACCAGTTTACAGTGCCGCATCATTCAACCCACATTCGTGGTAGGCAGAATCAACAGCAGCGGGGGCGGCGGGAGGAGGAGGGGGTGTATTAGAGAATTTGCTAACAGTACAGCTTTCAAACTGATGGTTCTTCAGAGCAGTTTTAACCCCTTCACTGCCTCAGCCTGTAAAATTTCCGGGCTGACAAATCGGCACGGACGCGCCTGCAGAGTGTATAGTTTCCGGTCGTATGGCACACCTACTTTCCCTGCTACGCGTTTTGATGAAAATCCTTTCACAGGCCAGTGCGAAAAAGAAGACAAAAAGGCTCAAGGATTTGGAATTTTCGTCTTTTTTTATTGGTAGTTTTCAATGACATCATGGCAGTGAGGGGGTTAAATGCAGTGGTTGACTGAATGTGTCCAATTTCACGAAGCTGGGAGGAATTCCTTCACTCTTTTTATTGGTCGTTTTCAATGACATCATGGCAGTGAGGGGGTTAAATGCAGTGGTTGACTGAATGCGTCCAATTTCATGAAGCTGAGAGGAATTCCTTACTCCTTTTATTGGTCGTTTTCAATGACATCATG
>JABMCL010001836.1:697500-700000 GCA_018857735.1 Alviniconcha marisindica | reverse complement strand
GGGCGTGGGTGTATTCAGAATAACTCAGCTGATTACATTGCAGATGCTGTTTCTCCAAAAATGTTGTTTTCAACATTTCAAAACTTCAGCCAAGTGCGATTATGTTTCATGGAAAATCCGCCTCTACCCACCTTATGTTGTAGCTACAAGCATTTTTTAACTTAGATCAAAATATTTTGGCATCAGCAAATTAGCCCGCTTTCAAGCAGTGTCGATAACATCAACAAAAACACCAAGTGTAACGCTGGTCTGTCAGTAACAAAAGCACCAAGTGTAACGCTGGTCTGTCAGTAACAAAAGCACCAAGTGTAACGCTGGTCTGTCAGTAACAAAATCACCAAGTGTAACGCTGGTCTGTCAGTAACGAAAGCACCAAGTGTAACGCTGGTCTGTCAGTAACAAAAGCACCAAGTGTAACGCTGGTCTGTCAGTAACAAAAGCACCAAGTGTAACGCTGGTCTGTCAGTAACAAAAACACCAAGAGTAACGCTGGTCTGTCAGTAACAAAAGCACCAAGTGTAACGCTGGTCTGTCAGTAACAAAAGCACCAAGTGTAACGCTGGTCTGTCAGTAACAAAAGCACCAAGTGTAACGCTGGTCTGTCAGTAACAAAAGCACCAAGTGTAACGCTGGTCTGTCAGTAACAAAAGCACCAAGTGTAACGCTGGTCTGTCAGTAACAAAAGCACCAAGTTTAACGCTGGTCTGTCAGTAACAAAAGCACCAAGTGTAACGCTGGTCTGTCAGTAACAAAAGCACCAAGTGTAACGCTGGTCTGTCAGTAACAAAAGCACCAAGTTAACGCTGGTCTGTCATCACAAAAGAAACCAAGTTTAACGCTGTCTTCAGTAAAAAAAACCCACCAATGTACGCTGGGTTCTAATGACTCATAACAAAAGCAACCAACAGTTTACGCGGGTCTGTCATCAACAAAAGAACCAGGTTTGACAAGGTTCTGTTATCAGAAAAGGAACCAAATTTCACAATGTTCTGTCTTCAATAAAAGAACCAGGTTTCACAATGTACTGTCATCAGAAAAGCAAAAAAGTTTCATGATGTACTGACATCAACAAAAGAACCAAGTTTCACGATGTGCTGTCATCAACAAAGGAACCAGGTTTCACGATGCACTGTCATCAACAAAGGAACCAAGTTTCACGATGTACTGTCATCAACAAAGGAACTGTTTCACGGTGTACAGACATCAACAAAGGAACCAAGTTTCACGATGTACTGACATCAACAAAGGAATCAAGTTTCACGATGTACTGACATCAACAAAGGAACCAAGTTTCACGATGTACTGACATCAACAAAGGAACCAAGTTTCCAAACGATAGTGTCTGTCATCAACAAAGGAACCAAGTTTCACGATGTACTGACATCAAAAAAAGGAACCAAGTTTCACGATGTACTGTCATCAACAAAGGAACCAAGTTTCACGATGTACTGACATCAACAAAAGGAACCAAGTTCCACGATATGCTGTCATCAACAAAGGAACCAAGTTTCACGATGTACTGACATCAACAAAAGGAACCAAGTTCCACGATGTGCTGTCATCAACAAAGGAACTGTTTCACGGTGTACAGACATCAACAAAGGAACCAAGTTTCACGATGTACTGACATCAACAAAGGAACCAAGTTTCACGATGTACTGACATCAACAAAAGGAACCAAGTTCCACGATATGCTGTCATCAACAAAGGAACCAAGTTTCACGATGTACTGACATCAACAAAAGGAAAACTACGCTAATGATGCCTTCGTCAGTGGCGGCGGCGAATGTTGCTGAGGGGGTGAGGGGGCGGGGAGGGGGAGGGGGGGGGGGTGAGACTCTCCTTCATTCACAGAGTTCTGAGTGCCCTGGGAAGTCTGGCATATTTTGTGTACCCGCGTAGCAGGACCCCGTAAACAATGCACTTCGTCAACTCGGCCTTTCGTCTGCGTATGCTGTGTACTGGTGTCTACAGTTAATCACCACGGGGGAAAGCGTCACTGACGCCAACAGAGCAACAAAGACCTAGAACCACAGTTTCGTCCATTCTACGATAATGGGAGCAAGGATAGCTCAGTGGTTAGAGCCCCGTGACTCGTGACCGAAAAGCCGCGGGTTCGAGTCCCGGCCGCAGGACCGGCGGGAGAATTTTCTTCTCCAGGGTCAACTTTTTTCTGTGCCGACTCTTATTTTGTGTCCGTTCCTCCCCTGTGTTACAGTAGCACGTAAAAGATCCAGGTCATTCTGCCAAAAGTGCAGGTGGCAGGTTACAGCTAAGCACGCATGTACCTTACGTATGTGGCTTTGCGTGAAGTGACATGGTGCATGGTTGTTTATGGTGTACACAGAACGCGCCCAGACGGCAGCAGTTTCACGTGGCACCAGCCATGCCAGCGCTGTAAGTACACCACTTCGGCGGATATTCAAAACTGCGCTATGAAAAGCTATAGTCACTCATGTAGAATCACATGCGAGCGCAGTGAGTCTGCTCGAGAGCGGAG
>JABMCL010001836.1:675000-680000 GCA_018857735.1 Alviniconcha marisindica | reverse complement strand
AGACACGTGTAAACTATAAAGCCCAAGAAGGGAGAAACAAAAGTGTGCTCGTGTTCAAAGACAGGCCTATGGGAAAGACGACAAACTGAAATGAAGAAGGCAGCGAACCCCACGTAGATCAATGTTGATACAGCGTCACAACTGCAACCTCCCGTGAAACAGACTAACATGACATCAGCAACCCCCCCCCCCCCCCCCCCCCCCCCCCCCCCCCCCCCCACACACACACAAACACTGCCTCGCCCCCTCCCACCCCACCCCCAAAAGGAAAAATCAGCCAAACCAAGACAATCTATGTACCCACACTGACCAATCAAACCCACGCAACGAATCCACACAGATCGATTTTAACCAACACAATCTATCCACACAATCCAACACAATCCATCAACACAGACCAATACAATTCATCAGTCAAACCAACACAGTCCATCCACACAGACCAGTTAAACCAACACAATACATGGACCCATACTGGCCAATCAAACCAACGCAACCAATTCAAATTAACCAATCAGTCAAACCAACACTCCTAACATACAGACCAACCAACCAACCGAACCGCAATACAACAATGATAAACCAACGCTGACCAATCGCTGAGTCATGCCAACACAGTCCGTTGCACTCACGCTGACCAATTACACAGTCACGCCAACACAGTCCATGCACTCACGCTGACCAATCACAGAGTCACGCCAACACAGTCCATGCACTCACGCTGACCAATCACAGAGTCACGCCAACACAGTCCATGCACTCACGCTGACCAATCACAGTCACGCCAACACAGTCCATGCACTCACGCTGACCAATCACAGAGTCACGCCAACACAGTCAATGCACCCACGCTGACCAATCACAGTCACGCCAACACAGTCCATGCACTCACGCTGACCAATCACAGTCACCCCAACACAGTCCATGCACCCACTGACACTGACCAATCAGAGCAAGCCAAAGAGGCCGGGTCGGACTGACTGACCAATGAAATGAAAAGTTGCTGTACTCACCGGTCTGCCGTCCATTCCGGGCTGGCCCCTGGGTCCCTCCGGTCCGCGCTCCCCCGGGTCGCCCTGGTAATAGTAATATCGTACAGTGGCCAGCGAACCATGACGCGGGAACACAACCAGCACGTGCAACACAGTCAAACGCAGTAGCAGCCACGCGGACACACTTAGAGGGCTCATCGCACTCCTCCTCTCATCCTTCCTCTACTCTACCAACGGAAAGGCCAAAGGGGTAGTGGTGGCGGTGGTGGCGGTGGTCGCGGTGGCGGTGGTGGCGGCGGCGGTGGTGGTTGTGGTGGTGGTGGTGGTGGTGGCGGGTCGGAAGCCACGTTGTACTACACGCCCTGTTCGCATAGTACGAGTCCGAGTATCCGGCGTAGGGCCAGGTCCCGTGTAGGTCCAAGACCAGACGCGCCGAACGAAAAACCCAAGCCACACTCACACACACACCACACACACGCACACACACACACACACACACACACACACACAAACACAAACACAAACACAAAGAAAACGGCAAAATCAGTCAGTGAAAATCAGCCGGTTTCAGTCGGGGAAGTTACCCCTGTGACTACAGATCCGAAACGGTTCACCCACTGAAGCTCCAGTGGAGACCACCGACGACTGTAGACTGACGAACCGAGAGCTGCGTTCAAACTCTCAAAACAAAACAGAAACTCCCGCGACAACTGGCTCTGTGGGTCCGAGAGCGGTTCGGGAAGCCGCTAGGTCTTTGGAGCGATCGAGTGAAATCACAGAACAATCGGTGGTGATCGGTGGGCAACTGCTGCCGGTTAGCTTCCCGGTGACTGACGAGGGCGCGGGATGGACAGACCGGCACCGGAGAAGCAGAGAAAGAAGAAGAGGAGGAGGAGGACTGAGGAAGGAGGAAGAAGACGAGCTGTTACACAGACCCGAGTCAAACCTTGAACTGAGAGGCTGGGGGACACATAGTACAGTGGAGAGAAGGAGTAGGAGGGGAGGGAGGGTGAAATTGGGAGAGGAGGGGAGGTGGAGGAAGAAGAGGAGGAGGAGGAGGAGGAGGAGGAGGCGAGTGGGGCGAGTAGGCGAGACGGGACGTGAAGAGAAGATTTAAAACTCTGAGAATCTGAGAAAGACTGTGAGAGAGAGAGAGAGAGAGAGAGAGCAGAAATAGAGAGGGGTGGAGGGGGAGGGTCGGGGTGGGTAAACTGAGGAGAAAGAGAGAGAGAGAGAGAGAGGTAAATAGAGGTGGGAGGGGGAGGGGGTCAAAAGAGAGAGAGAGAGAGAGAGAGAGAGAGAGAGAGAGAGGAGAGAGAGAGAGAGAGAGAGAGAGAGAGAGAGAGCCCGCCGCCGAGACAGGAACGGCGCGGGCAGCGTTCGGAGCAGCGTGGAAGTCAGTCGGAAATGCGTGTTTGCACCTTATGCATGCATGCAACCCTTCACTGACACACTCGCACTCCCACCGCCGCAGACACAACAGCAAAGGAGAGAGAGAAAGACAGAGAGAGAAAGACGGAGAGAGAAAGAGGGCTGGAGGCTAGGGGCAGGGTTGGGGTGGGGTGGGTTGGGGTGGGGTGGGATGTGGGGTGGGGTGGGGTAAGTAAGTAAGTAAGTAGTTCAGCCCCGGGGGAATCAAGTTGTGAGAGCTGTGAGGGTGGGATAGTCATAGGAGCTCCTCTAAAAAAAAAAAAAACAAAACCCCGAAGCAACGTGGCCCAAACCTGCTGAGTTGTCGGAAAAGCCGGCATCGACTGAGTGGCTGCATGGCCGGGAAGTCGACACGGAGTTTCCAGTTGTTTCTCTCTAATTCTCCTCGCAGCGGCATGCTTTACGCAGTAATGCATGTGGATGTAGTGTATATGTAGTGTGTGTGTGTGTGTGTGTGTGTGTGTGTGTGTGTGTGTGTGTGGTTGGGGTGTGTGGGCGTGTGTGCGTGTGCGTGTGTGTGTGTGTGTGTGTGTGTGTGTGTGTGTGTGTGTGTGCGGTGTGGGTATTTGTGTGTGTGTGTGTGTGTGTGTGTGTGTGTGCGGTGTGTGTATTTGTGTGTGTGTGTGTGTGTGTGTGTGTGTGTGTGTGTGTGTGTGTGTGTGTGTGCGTGTGTGTGTGATGAAATGAGTCTATCCTTATGTCTTTGCAAGCGCTCTGCCGGGCCGGCTCTCATGACGGAGATGGGGCGCCGCCGGCATAAATTTCATGGCGCGCCCCATCTCGTCCCTGAGATCCCAGAGCGGCGCTTACAAAGACATAATCTATTACTATCATCATCGTTTTAGCAGCAAGGCGTTTTTCACTTGGAGAGAGAGAGAGAGAGAGAGAGAGAGAGAAGGGGAGAGAGAGAAGTGCTGTACAGCCGCGCTTGCTGGATGAGGAAGAAAAAAACGGGAACTGATAAGCCGCTGCAGCTATTCGGTCAGTCACAACTGATTCACTTTCCTCCGTCTCCGGACCGCTGACACTGAAATTCTTTATCCTCGAACGGTCCGATTCCGGAACAGCCTAAAGATTAATACGTCACAACGAATCTGTGCCTTGCCGAGATCCGGGTTTGCGCTGTTCTGCTGCAGGGCTTTTAACTGAGACGGTCGGTGCCTATCTGAATGCAAGCTGACACGGCCGCCGTGCCGGGTCAGTGTGCCGGCAGAATATTGTCAGTCTCAGACACGCCGCACGGGATCACCGTCGCAGTGCTGCTGCATACACTGACACCGCAGTGCCCAGTGAACGCATTCACTGACCGAGACACTGTCCCAGTGACACTCCGACCAAGCATCGCTTTCCGGCACCTTCCTCCAAACTCCAAGCATCGCTTTCCGGCACCTTCCTCCAAAACCAAGACGCTTTCCCCACCTTCCTCCCCAAATCCCCAAGCATCGCTTTCCGGGACCTTTCCAAAATCCCCTGAAGCATCGCTTTCCGGCACCTTCCTCCAAACTCCAAGCATCGCTTTTCCCGGGACCTTCCTCCAAAATTGCCAGATTTGGTTACGCCACTGACTGAAGGGGGACTCTCAGTTTATCTCCGCGCAGCTGTCCACCGACGACGCGGCCGTCAGCGCCCTCCGAAAGGTTTGGGTATTAACGATAAGACTGTGCGGAAAGCAACATAACTCCCACGTAACTCCCAAGTACGCACGTAAACATATCAGACGCATCCACGCGGGTAACTGAGAAAAGAAACTGAAAAAGAGCGTCAGTTCCGTCTCGATTCAAACGACTGATTGTGGTTTTATTTGTGCCGGTGTAAACTTTGTTGGCGTGACACGCTTTGCCGTTTTCTTATTTGAGTTGTTTGTAAAAAAAACTTACCACTGTTTGAGCACCAACGAAAAACTGCTCGTTAGCTGACAGTTTTCAGAAACCTATGACGTAACTAAATACGGCAGTGGTTGAAGGAAGGATGTCGTAAACCAGTGCTTGGAGTTTCAGTGACTGACACTGTCCGTGGAGTACTGCCGAGAGAAGCAAAGCCTACATCAGTGACCACAAATGAGGATTAGTTAGAGGTAGACGGTGAAAAGGCATTAACACCAAGTTGGAAAAATCGGACACAACTGTTCTCAGTAACACCGATTTGCCGTCGGCGGCATAGCTTTATACTATTCAGCCATGAAACTGCCGGCAATAATCAAGTCGCTGGTGTTTGTGGCGGTGGTTTCGTGGCGGTGGTGGTTTCGTGGTGGTGGTTTCGTGGTGATGGTTTCGGTGTCGCACTGTGTTTCCCTGTGGTAAGCCTACCGGCAGATGCCTGGGGAGACAGATGGCAATGAACGCAGCTTCAATGCTCAGTCAGTCAGTCGTGAAAAAAACACTGAAAAAAAGTTCTCGCGGGCTGGCAAAGACCGGCCGGCACCGCCACGTGTCTAAGTGCAGAGAGGCCGCAAAGGCGCCAGAAACAGGCAGTACACCCTCAGCGACAACTCTGGCAACTCCGCTGACGGAAGACCCGTTCCCATTTCTGTTCCGGCTGTCGCCAGAAACATCACGCAGTACACCCTCAGCGGCAACG